>JAOVYU010000067.1:4833037-4845864 GCA_025674565.1 Synodontis membranacea
TCGTCGTACAGATTTAGACAGATTTGTGAACAATATTTGAGAGTAATGGGTCTTTTGTGTATGTAGAAAATGTTTCAAATGTTTGAGTTCAGCTCATGCAAAATGGGAGCAAAACCGAACGTGTTGCATTTATATTTTTGTTCAGTATATATAAATATCCTATTTGGATAATGGCCTAAAAGGATTTGACTTGAATACAAAAATTACAAGTTGTAATTAGTATTATTCCATCTCTATGCCACAGAGCTGTTGAATTCTCATATCTGATTGGTGAGAAGAATGTTCTAAGAACCCTTCATTATCCAATGAGCCATTAAAGAGTACCAAACCCTGACCGGTTCTATGTCCTGCATTCCCCGATATCAGCCCCAGGACTCTGTTCTTCTCCTACAGATATGGCCACTCGGGACTCCAACTCCCAGCACCCTCGCTTCATCTTACGTCCACTGTCACCTGACGTTTGATTTCATGCGTCTGTTTTCTGTTTTACAGTCACAATATTTAAGGACATTCACCACACTCACCATTTGGCAAGTAACCCTATGTGCATTCCATTCCCAGACCTTACCAAGCCTTTGGTTATTGCTGACATTCTGGCCAAGACTTTGTTTTGTTACTTTCACCCTCGATTTCTGCACCTTGTCTTTGATATCCTGTTTGCACATCGCTTGGTCCCTGCCCGGTTTCTGACTCTGCCTTTTGTCTACATTTTGGATTTGTCTGCCTCGCTCTTTAAATAAACTTCCTGCTGCTTTTACATCTGCCTGCCACCTGCTCATCTGACATTCTAGGAATTGCAAAGAAAATAATTACCAATAATCTGGAGTCTGACGCACCAAACACTTAACCAGCTAACATATACTTCATACACACTTTCATACACACCTTCAAAGATTCTTTAAGGGCTTGACATAGTAATTTAAGCGTTCTTAGGTTCGAAAAAAAAGGGCTCTAATTGGAATGGACTTGAAGGATTTCTGATCTACAGCTGAGGAACCGTGAAGGATCCTAAACTGTGCAGGGGTTCATTAGGACATGTCGATATTTGATATATCAAGCATTTAGAAGACTTTTCTGGTACTGATGCATTGAACATCATTTATGTTTCTATATACTTGAAAGATAGAGAGTCTCTGACTTTAATGACTGTAATTCCCTCATGACGTGAACATGTGGGTCGAGGCGATAAATAATGTAAAGCAAAAATTCTTTCCTTCGTGTTTATTAAGAGATCCAGATCTAGAGTCTATCCATGGTACACTGGGTCCAGGCAGAAATGCTCGCTGAAATGGACGCCATGTATATACACATTCACACTCATTCGCACCTTGAGCCAATTTAGAAACACCAATCCACCTATCTTTGTGTTTTGCTTTTTTTTTTTTTTTGGTTTTTTTTTTTGGAGGTGAAGGAAAACCAGAAAACCTGGAGGACAACCAAACAGCCAAGTGACAACAGAAACTCCGCAAAGACTCAGCAAGCCCAGCTCAGGATTAAACCAGGAACCCTGGAACAAGCAAATGAACCACACTGAGGATATGCGACGTAGCGTGAACGAGGAGGGCTATTTCTGGGGTCTATTAAAAAAAAAAAAAAAAAAAAAAATGACTTCCTCCTGTAGCTAATAATATGCTTAAGATGAAAGGATCCAGAGGACATTTACTTCTCATATCATTATATGATTAAATATATTTTTACTAGCGGTAATATACTGCGTGTCGTCCATGTATCATAACCATCAGAAATTATTACAGCACAGAAATGTCACTCATGCTTATAGATAGATAGATAGATAGATAGATAGATAGATAGAACAAAGGCACATCAAGTTACAATACACATAAGACGGTGAGTAAAGAAAGTATTTAAAGTAATAAAAGGATAAGCAAAATGACTGTAATGAAAGCAATCCGAAAGATTTACTATCGGATGGAAATTATTTCATATTTTCACTGGCTGAGAGAAACCATCTGCCTTTTCCTTTCTCTCTCCCTCTTCATCCTCCCCTTGTACTTTTCCTGTCCATCTTTCTTATTAATGGGTCTTATAACGACTATTCGAAAATAAAGGAGCGATCTCTCTCACTCACTCACTCACTCACTCACACACTCACTCACACACTCACTTTGTTACCCTCCTTATTTTTCCACTGGTTTCAGAAGTCCAGGCTCTTAAAGTTGACATTAGTGTCCATCTTGCTATCCTGTGAAGGAAGATTTTTTCCATCTAGCTTCCATCACTCGACTAAAACATGAATCACAGCTTGAGCTGGTCGGGGGGAAGCAACTAGAGCCAGAGTCAGCTTATAGCACTCACAGTGAGCCCTATTTCCTCTCGTGAACGTCCCTGGGATTTCTCACCTCGACATAATGACAGAGGATTACACAGCGCATTGCTCATGAGCACAAAACCACAGCCTTTTACATTAAGCATGAGGCACACGAGGAGTCCATAGGTATGAAGACGGTATCCGTCTGCTGTCCATGATGGTAGGAATAAGAGCCTTATTTTAAACCTGGTGGCACATTTTGGCCAAAAAACTAAAAAAATCCAAAGGTCAATCCTGGGGCTGTATTCAAATCTCCCGCCCCTTTTCATTTTTAAAGAATTATTATTATTATTATTACTTTTTTTTTTAAAAAGGAAAAAGAGAGGTAATGATGTTTGAGATCATTCCACCTGATGTCCAAGATGTTTTTATGTTTCATATCGAATCAGACATACAGTACAGCAAATGGCTAATTCCGAGACAAACGTGGCAAAATAAGAAAGTTAAAAAAAAAAAAAAAAAGATTTCAGGGGGGCCAATACTTTGGAATGCTAGTGTAAAGGATCATTTGATATCGACTGTAGAAGCAGAGAGCGTCGGACAAGGCTTCTTTTGATTCCTCGTTCATATTTTATTGAAAAACGGAAAATAAAATAGCATGTACAATAATTATTACAATAATAATAACTTCAATAATATTAGTCATAATATAAAAATCTGTACATTCCATTGTTTTTTGCAGTACAAGGAAGACTGATAGAAAAAAAAAGAAAAAAAAAGAAAACAGACTGCAAAAAAGTACTGGTATATTTACAAACCAAGGAGAGACTGCATGCAGGCCATCAGTCATTGAGAAAGGTCATTCTTCAGTTTGATAAGTCAGTATTCATCAGGCCTATTGATGCATGGAACTTAAAAAAACAAAAAACAAACAAACAAACAAAAAAAATACCCAACCTAACGCAAAAGCTAACACAAAAGCCGATACCGATTCATGTCGATTTGTACGAGTTTTGAGTGTAAAGCTTAAAATAAAAGCAACCAGTTGTTGATCTGAATATTATCATCTCCATTTAGAGAGCATTGGAGAATATTTGCTCTGCTCTAAAACTTCCTAACAGTGTAGAAAGGCTGGTTCGTTAGCACGCAACTGGCTGATATCATGAAATCTCAGGCTGTCGTCCGTCCTGATCTTAGTGCTGGTGACGTGATCGTGGTCTAATTACTCAGTCCTGCAGGTCGCAGTGACATGGTGCATGCAGCAAATGAACCATCAAGGTTGGACTGCAGGTCGTCAGGGAAAGCTACACCTTAGTGCTGTCTAAAACATCATGATATTAAAGAAAAAAAAAAGCAAAAAAACAAACAAACAAACAAACAAAAACAACAAGTATTGTAGGGGTGAGAACTGTAACAGTGTTGTTTTCTGTCCGATTCTACAATGAGTAGCTACCTTAAATCTCAAGGCCGTAATACAGTGCAGTTTTACATAGTGAACGTTTAAAGTTTTGTTGTAAAAAAATATATTTTGTTGAATTCATACAGGTTTGCTTGTGTGCAAATCTAAACATTTCTAGCAACCTTGGAACACTTACTTATGCAGCAATATCATATAATAACACTGATGTTTAGGGGACAAGCAGTTTTCCCAAGAGGCTACCCTGTAGCCTTCTCATTTCTTATGGTCTGTGATATTTTTTCTTTTTAAAAAAACAAACAAACAAAAAAAAAAAACATTTGGCATTGAATATGAAAAAAAAAACTCTCATAAAATAAGCATGTGTATTGAATGTGAACAAACAAAACCAACATCCCATCAAAAAATATTTTAACTTTTTTTTTTTTTTGTCCGATAGACCTACATCAATTTTTTTTTTTTTTTTAAATAGTTTGATGCCTTGTTTAGAATACTCTTTAGAATATTTCAGTCTTCATCAAAACCCTATTATAAGATGCAACATAGCAGCATGTATGGAAAAACATTCATTAGCACATTCTCCCCTCTCTTCCCCAGTGGATGGGATGACTGCTGTGTCTGGCTTTGACACCGGTCTGACCCTGTGGGAGTTACCACTGTAAACAGGCATGTTCCGTGCATTTCCCCCAGCTCCTGAGCCTGCTGCCAAGCCTGCAATTAAGCCCAAATGACCCACGCAGAGCAAACTACTCGTTACATTAATAGCAAGTAAACTGTTTGTTTTGTGGCCACAGGTCTCTCCGTCTCTTTCACACACACACACACACCTAAATCAGAAGTTCCGAAGAGGACTATTTCTGGGATACCTCTGACCCCTAACTGATGCCTTTGGACTAATGCTAACAATAGGTGGTACAAATCTAGTACATTAAATAATAGATTAGCCGATGTTCATCATTCTTATGATAAAACTTAGACTTCTGTATATCAATATGACACGATAGGACCCTATTAACACAGGCATTTATCTATACTTGCATCTCTCTGTACTGAACAGATATAATGCTTTGGTTAGTTTACTGCCTTATCTGGCACGCAAAGATTTTCGGGACCGGAAATGCTTGGCTATGTAATACAAGGCATGAATTAAGGGGGAATGTGTCCAAATTATTGTCAGTAAGAGTTTTGTTATAAAAATCATTTGAGATCATTCGTGCATCAATGTAACACTCTTTCTTAGCCTATCCGTTTCAGCCTGCCACGGTTGGACAAATGCACAGGAAGACATGCCCGATATTTTTCAAGTTTTACATAGCGGTTACATCCTCTCCACTGTATGCCATCAAAGAGCAATGGTCTAACAGGTAGTGTTGCATAACTGGATTAAACCCACCCGCCCCTTAACGTGCACTCGTTTTCAGTGCAATGCCTCTTTATAAACTGGATATATTCATCATGAACACTCTTGTTCAGTTCATCTCTTAACCTCTCCTTGCAGCTGTACCATCAGCTTAAGTCTGTGTCCCCTCGGGAACACAGTTCAGCTCAATTTGCCCATTTGATCAACAGGCGACTACTGGACTTTTTCACAGGAGGCCTATACAGTCATATTTCTGATTCTCGCCTCAACGGTCGTGACTCTAAGGGAACGCTGGCTTGATTGTGGTCAGAGTCCGAGCCAGTGTCAGTGTCAGTGTGTGTGCTTGTGGGCACCAGTCCACCCCCGTCTCCTTCCTCCTTCTCCTCTTTGTTCGGAAGCACCACCTCATTCTCGTAACAGAAGGAATTGGAATTGGAAAGGATGTATTTTTTCTCTGCAAGGTCCCTTGCACTGCACAGCGGGGTGCTGGGCACCTCGTAGGTCTTGTGAAAGCGCGAATAGTCCACTTTGTAGTAGTTCTTCTCCTCAAACAGGACTGGCTCGAAGCGGTGGCCCCAGAGGACCTCGCTGGCCAGATATGAGCTACGGCACTGAGTTGTCATGGCTGTTGCTTCAACCATACCTTCCAAGATTACCACAATCTCAAACTCTGAACTGTCCAACTCCTGCTTGCTCATGTCATAAAAAGGACTGTCCTCATCAATCTCATGGACGATGGTTATTGGAGAAACCAAGAAGATACGGTCAATGCCACTATCAAAGCCCACGTCAATGTCTATTTGGTCCAGTGGGATATATTCCCCCTCTGCTGTAGTACGAGACCTAAGGAGCTGAGCCCGAACATGGGCCTCTACCAGATGGCTCTTGCGCAAGTTGCCAACCCTCCACATTAGACACAGCTTGTTGTCCCTCATGGCCACTGTAGCGTTGTGGCTGAACACCAAAGTCTCATTTCGCTTCTTAGGCTTGGCCATCTTGGCCATGACTGCGCCGATGATGAAAGCGTCAATGATGCAGCCCACGATGCTCTGAAAGACCACCATGAAGACAGCAATGGGACATTCGTCTGTCACATAGCGGTAGCCGTAACCAATGGTGGTCTGCGTCTCGACGGAGAAAAGGAAAGCTGCGGTAAAGCTGCTCACATTCCAAACACATTTCGGACTGTTGCCCTCCAGGTCTCCATGGAAGATCGCCACCAGCCAGAAGACGCATCCGAAGAACAGCCATGAGAGCAAGAATGCCAAGCAGAAGATGACAAGCATCCAGCGCCAGCGAATGTCCACACAAGTAGTAAAAATGTCAGCCAAATAGCGCTGGCCCTTCTCACTGACATTAATGAACTGGACATTGCAGTGTCCATCCTTTTTGACAAACCTGGTCTGGGGCTGGTGCCGAGTGTGCACCTTGCTCTTCCCGTTCCCGTAGCCGTTCTGCACCGCCATAGTGGCCAACTTCATCCCGTCCTCCTCTGATGACACAATGCTATAGCGGTTAGCCCGCACACTTCCCATCACCTCTGTCTGGGAGGGCTGTGCTGCTTCTGCTTTGGAAAACAGTCTGAGTTTTTGGAAGAAGCGTTGGAGAAACAGTTTTGAAACGCTCAGGAGACCAACACAAGAAGGAAATGGTGGGACTGTTAAGAGCGTCACTCTGCTCCAGTTAGCCCTTTTGATTGACAGAAAGGTCTGCAGGGCCTAGTGTACGCCGATCACTCTGGTCTCATCCGCTCCTTCGTTCTTGACAATGAGGTGTCCTACCAAAAACAACAAATTCAGGTAGACAATTAGTTTTCATGTTCTAACTATATCCCAACATTTGAGACCAACACTGGGTTAAATGTCCGTTGGAACTAATACCAATCAATCTTAACAGACATCGATACAGGATACAAAAAAAACAAACAAACAAAATCCTACTACGAAGCCAGCGAGGACTCTGACTAATCCCTTAGGTTAGTTCGGAACCGCAGAATGTGCCAAAAATATTCAAATTGGTTGTGAATAAAATAACAACGCGTAACTTTAGCTCCCGTTCCCCAGAGCTGAGAGACTGTAAGGTAGTTGGTAAAAGTTTGCTCTGTCATTTTTGGCAGCACTACAATTATAAGACGGTTTCAACATTTGACTCGTGGTCATAGTGCTTCCTTGAAATCCCATGGAAAATCTGGCTTTTGTCACGTCAGCATTACATTGCATTTTGCTGACTGTGTTTTGTACAGTTCCACCTGTGGAACAAACAATAAATGTGTTGCTGCAATTATGGTCTCAGCAGCAGAATGGATAGGAATTTCTACTTGCCCCGAAGCACAATGCTGCTTTCCAGCAGTCGCTTGCAGCACTTTAATGCCCCACCAGTGTATTTGTCAACCTGTTCGCTCCACGCTCCACCAGCCTTACTGCTCACTGGTGCATTATTAATGCCCATTTTCACATACTTTGCTAATCACACAGTCAGGGAAGATGGAAAATGTCTTGCATGACTACATCCTTTACCAGTGCACTGGTACACACTGGCTGGATTTCTCTAACCAGTAGCAGAGTCCTGGAAACTTTTCCAACCACACTCTAAAACAGATTATTTTGAGTATGCCGGCCTGCCCAGATAGTAGATTATTCCGGGCCAAATATGGTTCAGTTCAGGCAAAATAAGGGCAAGTTATGGCAATGGCAAGTGGATTATGGGCCAAAAGAGCCTGAACTATGAGCAGCCACATTTAAGGTTTTCATAGAATTTGGAGAATTTGGAATTGGCCCAAGTGCAGCATTTTTGAGCTGGTACATATCATGCCTCAGATCGGTTCTCATCAAGGTGGAGTTGTGGCTGTGTTTTGGTAGCCAAGTTTGGATGAATTCATCACCATCATTCCACAGTGGTAAGTGGGCTAGATGAGTAAGCAGTTAAGTGTAAACCAGCACTGAGCCATCTATCACTTTTTCATTCACTGACGTGGTTGCTGCTTTTCTAAACAGTCTAGCACAGTGGCTTAATCGGAGATACTTCACATATATTATGATGGATGCAAATCTGAAACCCATTTTATTTCCACAAACTCCAGCAGAAAGCAATGGTTTGCCATCCTGTCTTTCTGCTTGGTGCAGTACAGGGAGACAGATGGGACTGGAGAGCTCTGGGACCTAATCTTCTCTCCGTTGCGTAGGGCTAGGCCTGCGAGCGCTATAGCATCACTCATTATGTTCCTAGGTCTGGCCCTGCATGTTTTTAACGCGAATCCACAGCAACCAGCTTTGAGGAAAAAAAGTACGAGAAGAATTTGATTTCGTGAAGGAATAAAATGACTAGACGCAAGATTTGCTTAGTCAAACAAATGGGTAATAATCTGTGTTTTGTGTGTGTGTGTGTGTGCATGTTTGTTTGTTCTTAAGGTGATACTCTCAACGGTATATCATTCGTACACGTAGTGCGTATCCTTAACTTACAAAGGTGCGCGTTGTGTACCTCTAAGGATACAATTATGTACCTTAAAGTATTTTAAAGGTACAATAGAGTCACGTTTCCGTATGAAGGTTACATATTAAAGTTATAAGGTGTTTCCTTGGAGGGGGGTACCACAGGGTTCGAGTTTAGTACTTTTAGAGTGTAGTAAATAACATCCCGGCATGTTTTTTTTTTTTTTCTCTCTCTCTTTTTAGCACTGATTTGATTGTGTCCAAGCCAGGAAACACAACTGAAATAGCTTTTTAATGGATTAAATGTGATTCAGAATGATTTGTGACAAAGATAAAAGTGAGCTGCCTTTGAAATCTAATGGTTGGAAATGGAAATGCTACGATCTATTCTCCTGGATAAACGATCAAATACCTGGCAATGCGCACAGGCAGATTGACAGATGGGACTGTTTCTTTGAGTAAATGAAATGTAATATAACAATGTTTATGTCTAAGAGGAGTGTTTACTTTAATAGCGTGGAACAGAGACACACAGTGGAAAATGTGACCTAAAAACCCTACTTTTTTTTTTCTCTCTTTTTCCTTTTTTTTCTTTTTTAATCGAAGGCGATTTTCTGTGATTATTGGGTAGCTATTTTTTTTTTTAGGAATTACGCGGGAAGAATCAAGCACTTATCCATCACTTATAAAAAAAAAAAAAAAAAAAAAAACGGGTCTAAAATAGCACATCATGTATAGTTTGGCCTGGAAGAAGTTATGTATGAGTAAATCAACACTGCTATGAACATGTGGCCTATCCTGCCGGCTGTCTACTTAGAAATGATGTCAAATAAATAAATAAATAAATAAATAAATAAATAATATGCGACAAGTGCGCTCACTCCAAATGAGCGCACCGCTGTTACCGCACTGACGCGCTTAACTTTAATCCTAAGAACAATAATAATAAAAATAAATAAATAATAATAATAATAATAATAATAATAATAATAATAATAATAATAATAATACCACTTCTGCTCTGCTTTTTGTTTGCTTTTTTTTTTATTTTTTTTTTATTTTTTTTTTTTGGCTGTTATTGCACAGGAATGTATCTGGCTTTGAAAACGTCCAAGTCAAAAGTGTCCTATGAGCTCCAACAGGTGCAAAGCAGAAGAACCACTCTGCACATTTTTGTCATGCAGTGCGTTTCTGTCTGACCTCCTTCTCCCTGCCTCTTTAAGCATGATAATTACTTACAAGAGTGTGTCTCATGAACTACATTTTGTATTTATTTGTTTATTTATTTATTTATTTATTTACTTGCGTTTTATGCACAGCCTATTAATGCATATCATATTCTGCTTTTAAATATTAAAATGACCAAACAGCACCTTTTCTCCTACTATACAATGCAGAGTTTGCAGGATATTCGGAAACAAACAACACCATTAGGCTATAAATGGTTTAATTAGGCTATAATCTCGAATGACAGTTCCCCAAATATGTAAACAAAACCATATTCCCAAAAGAATAATTGTTTATTCATTCTGTCTTACCTGATGATCATTTGGTATTCAAAAGTCAAAAGTCACAGAGACCAAAAAAACAAAACCATTCTACGCGGTATATTATCCAACCAGACGCGTCGCTTTTCCACGCCGATGTCCGCCGCATCTGTGTACACAACGTGGATTGTGTTACTATGGAATAAACTATAACACGCGCCCACGTGATCATCAGCCGAATCCTGACACACGCTTACACTCATGTGCTCGTCAGTCTGCGCTCCCAAAACAATTTAAATAGAATACAACCGGTCCACTCCGCCCCCCGGTTCACAGCCAGCCAATCAGAACGACCTAAATATCTGCTGGCCCCGCCTCCTCTCCTACAATCAGCCAATTACAGCAGGCTAAGATGAAAAGACCCGGGTCTCTTCGCTCCGGCTCACAACCAACCAATCAGCGCTCCGTAAGCGGGCCGGCTCGAGTCTCCCCTCCTTTGAACTTCGACCAGCCAATCAGAGGACTCGGGTAGTGACGTCACTTCGAGCGGCGCATAAATCCAGCTGCTGGGTCAGGACAAGTACAGAACTAAAGGAGAAGTGAAAGGATTCGTACACAGCTACACACGAGCTTGTTCCGGTCATAGATGTGTTTGATGTAGACTATGAAAGATAATATTTCTTTTTTTTTTTTTTTTTTCTTCAGTGACAGTTAGTTACTAATAATATTATTACAAGCCCTAATAATATTTCAATTGTTATAAATTATGGGCTAATTAAAATAATAATAGTAATAATAAGAATAAGAAGAATTCCAGTTACTTGGACTGAGCAACATAATTGGATTAGCTGTAAATTATAGTCAGGGATCATCACGTGCATTGTTTTCCATTTCACCATTTTCAGTAATGTTGGGGGGGGGGACACGGGATGGCTAAACAGTTTCCATATCAATATTGCCAAAGTGTAGATTTTTCCACATTGATTGCCTAATGTTTGCGTACGGTGTCTTTCAACACAATGCATGCAACTGTTTTTTTTTTTTTTTTTTTTAAATTTTTTTATTATTATTATTTTTTAATCACATTTCCTTGTCATTTCTCTGTTTAAATATAAACATTAGCGTAATGTAACTGGTAGATGAAGCACGGTGTGATCTTGAACTATGGAACAACTTACTGAATTTTATATTGATTTCAGTCAATACATATGCCAGGGCCTGGTGCTATTTCATAACTTACGTTATTAGCTTATGCAAGCGGATGACGCTTACTCGGAATGATGGGATATTTGACCTTTTGTCATTGCTTCTTTACCAACACTGCACGACAGTGTATGTTTATTGACTCAGAGTAAATAAAGTAATATATTACCCAACGCATAGCGGTGGCTTTCGCTGTGCTAAACAACTCATCAGGGTTTATATATGATGCAAAAGCAGGTAAAGTTTGAATATATAGGTTTTAATCAGTATAACCTTAATACTGTACGTTAATAATGAATATGAACACAACTGATGTGCTTTTTTTTTTTTTTTTTTTTTGAAAGGGATCCATCAATTATCCTGATCTGGATTGAGCTAGCTTTTCTCCTGCCCTTACCGGCTTCTGTTTGAACAAGGGCGCAATGTCACACTGCTTACTAATCATAAGCTAATGAGGCGTGTTGGACTGTGTTTGTGAAGCTGTTTTCGAAGCGCTTATTTTTAGATCCTTTCTTGTTCACTCTATAAATAATGGCGCCTATTTATAGCTGTCTGCTCTGAGCTGGTGTTTGCCTTTCAGGTCGATTTGAGTCGATGCTTGGACAAGAGCTGTTACTAACCACAAGGTGGAGGCCTGGAGGCTTTAGTATTTCCCGATGTCCTCTCAAAGCCATGGCCAATTGAGGAGAAACTGTTCACAGAAGATGCCTAAAACATCTGCTATCCAGTCTACATGAACACGGGGCTGCCAAATTTCAGGAATTGATCTGAGAGAGGACTAGGATGGTGTCAGCCAGAAATGACTGTAAAAGCGATGATCCAATTAACGCTGTCAATATGTACATTTTTGCTTCCATTGTTGCAAGTAACATACATATAGCCGGTCTAATTACGTAGCTGACGCTGGTCTGTTGCTTCTGTACAAAAGACGTCCTATGAAAATTATTTGTAGCGCTAGTTTAATTACATACAGTATAGGATCCTTATTATTTATATCTATATTATCTATTCTTTCATGCTGCCATGGACAAATGAATCGTGGTTAATGTGTTTTTATTGCAGTATTGCAAAAAAAAATAAAAAATGTGATGAGCAATCTGAGCTCTAAAATGCTGAATAAATAAAAGTATATTATTGTAAGATAGTATATTTAATTCCCACTTATCAGCTAACTTGCCCCTATCGTGCTACAGCTACAAACCGGGGAGGGTGAAAATGAACGCGTCCTTCTTCCTAGACATGTCGACCCAGCCAACCAACCAACAAGAGGAAAGCGCTGTCTACCCACTTACACATACCTCAGCTCATAGACATCATTGATTGGCTAGTGTCACTGTGATTGAGATGGGGAAAAGTGTAGGCCTTGCTGTCTTGCCTAACACCTACTGTAAAGATGGCTGTACGTTCTCTATCTGAACTCATTGTCCAGTGATAGAGTGAAATCTTTCTTGTTTTACAGATGATAAATCGACAACCGCCTGGCAATCGATCTTTTGCTTGAAAAGACAAAAAAAACCCCAAACAAACAAACATTATATCATACAAACCAAGATAATTAGATTAACCAGTAAAAACTTTTATTAATTTTATTATTATTATTATTATTATTATTATTATTATTATTATTATTATTATTATTATTATTATTATTATTATTATT
>JAOVYU010000067.1:4879972-4903566 GCA_025674565.1 Synodontis membranacea
CTGAAAAGTGGTCTCTTACATATGTTGCTTTCTTTACTGACATACAAACATTTTTATGCTTACAATTATTATTATAAATTTTTTTTGGGGGAATATGAATTATTTTTGTACTGAATCAATAAGGCAGAATTCATAAAATGTAATTTATAACACTATTTGTGCGCAAAAAAATAGGATGCCTAAGACTTTTGCACAGTACTGTATAACGTGTATATTTGATTTTGATAAGGTAGTCCATCATTTGATTTTTGCAAAGATTTTTCCCCACAAAAACTAGGACTGGAATTATCCCATTTTATGCTCTGAAACCTTTGAAAGACAACAAAGGGCACATGCATGAGACTGGGTCATGCTGGATTTGTTAACTAACGCAAGAACTTCTTAGGCTTTATTTTGTCCACAGTGATCCTGTTGTTGCGGGCTCAGAGCTTGTCTGCCATGCAGTAATCCAATCTAAACCTTTAATGTGGTTTGATGATTAGAGAATGCACATTTATGTGGCCTGTGTACCAAATCTCTTACCTTTTTTACTGGGCTTCACTTAGGGCATTCATTTAGGGCAATTACCTGAGCCTGTGTTAAGCAAGTGTTGTACATGGCTCCTTCACTTTTACGTCTGCGATGACTATGATGGTATCAGATGATCTATTCACGGCTTCTGGTTGTGGCTGGTAATGTGTTTTCATGACCAGATATTTTGTTACTTTTCTTACAGCTTTTTTTAATTTTTTTTTTATTTTGCACTGTAAGCATTAACCATCCTTTAAATATATTATTGTAGTAAGTAGTGATAGCATTTTGACATGATGACTAATGTGTGTGCGTGCAAGGGCGGGTGTCTTAACAGGTTCCAGGCATTTTGCGTCTAATTGTTCAAAAAGAATCCCTCCTTTAAGTTGCGTTCATCAAACAAACACACAAATAAACAAATTGTCAAGAAGACAAGCTTGTCTGTGCAGGGCCCTTGCCGGCCACCCTGCCTACTGTATATTCACTGACTGCATGGGCTCTGCTTAAAGGAGGGTCATTAGCAGTTCTCACATGTAAACCATTAAGAGAAGAAAGGCTTGAAACAGGTTTATTTATGCCCTGGACTCCCAAAGAGCACCTACAAAGTTAATGATAGCAGATCAAGTAGGCTAATGATTTTGGTCAGACTTTAAATAGCTTTGTGCATGTGGGTGTCACGAAAGCCTCCTGTTAAGGACCTGGTTTTCACAGTTCCTTTTCCAGTTCTACCTTGGCCACAACGTATGATCACTGTTTGAACCTTTGTCTGAGTTCGACACACACATGTCTTGTTTCCTCAGTATACAATTTGTTTGTTCTTTGTCCTTGGGAGGTATTGCACCTGTCAGCGATCCATTTCTGAGAGCCATTGATTGCTCTTTGACCCATGCTATGGATTATGTTCATGATATTTGGAGGGGGGAGGGATCCTACTAACTAAAAAAGACTAAGTTTGCATCCTGTTGCTTCTTGCTCCAATGTGATATAGAAGACTTTTCCAAGCACAGATGTAGTGAAGTTTATTTGACTGCAAGATAAACTGTTGTTTTAGCAGCAGCAGTGCAACCCTCAGGATAGAACAGTTCCTGTTCTTTCTCACTTCCACTATGGTTCAACCTGTCAGCAAGCTGTTTTCTTCTCCAGCCTTAGCAGTTTGAATAAGTGTGACTTTTTCCGGGTCAGATCCCAGAGAGGCTTCACTCCATTCTTTACTTGGTTCCCTTGTGAGGCTTGTGATATCACTGTCACATCCGGAATGCCAATTACTGTACATCTAAGTCTAGATTTTTGTTTAGTTGTTTTCTGACAATGTCAGTTTTTAAATGTGCTTTACAAATAAAACTGCTATACAGCCGACCCTCGCCACTTCGCGGTTCGAATTTCGTGGCTTCACTCTATCACGTTTTTTTTTTCAAACACAGTATTTCATTAAAAAGTTGATCGAGACAGTAAAAATGCGGGTTGCGCTCGGTTGTCTTGAGTCAATTATTTTTATTTTTTATTAACTTTTTTCCAAAAAATTGGGTGTTATTTCATGTCTAGAGGGCTCTAAAAACCGTATTTAGAAGTTCGAAATAGAAACAGGTTTTCTGTGCTCTAACTACGCGGAAACCCTACTTCGTGGAAATTCACTTAGCGCGGTAGAGTCTGGAACGGATTAACCGCAATAAATGAGGGTTTACTGTAGGCCTAATTGGAAAATTTTTCACTTGTTTTGAGAACATCTCTTCCCAAACTAAAGCTTGTGCAGTCATTTTCTCACATGGTATTTTTGCGAGTAATTTTTTCCCCCCTAAAGTGTGAAGTTTTCTCTAAAGACTGCAGCTCATGTCTTTCAACCTGCTGGCCTCTTAAATTGACCGCCAAAACTCCCTCAAGGTCAGCCTTTATGTTCTGTGTGGTTTCTTATGTCACACTGCATATGTGTTGTTTCCTGTTTGTCCCTAGTTGGTGAACGGAGTTTCTAAATCTGTGTTCTCTAGGCCTGGAAAAAAAAAAAAAAAAAGATGCGCTGCTCTGCTTTTTCCAGATAATGTGAGCTATACAGGTTAGAGAGATACATTCTCTTGAGACAGGATTCAGACTGAAGCCAGTGGCAATGCCATAACTCTAAGATCCAGTTAGGAGGGGCAAATATCAGAGTTAGTGCAGTAATAAACAGAGTGCAAGTAGAGAGTGTTTTTCTCTGTGTAGATTTAATGCTTGATTACGTGCTTAAGTGTTCAGAGAACAGGCAGGTCTTCAAATCTTTGTTTGAAGACAGCCAGTGACTCAGCTGTTTGGACAGCCAGGGGCAGTTCATTGTACCACCTGTCTGCCAGTTCAGAGAAGAATCTTAAATACATGCCTTCCATATGTCTTAAGGCAGAGCAGGTCAGGGTGAAGACGCTAGTAGTACAGAGTCGTGTTTGATAAGTGACTTCTTGTTGGCGGGGGGCTGGTTCATTTTTGGCTTTGTAGGCAAACATTGGTGTTTAAAATGCGATGGGGTTGCTGCAGGAGGAATTAGAGAAATGGGGATATGTGGGAGGACTTAAAAACAGGAGGCAGAACAAACACCTGACATGATGTTGTGGAAGGGAAACCTATATGAGCCAGTCAGGTTATCAGTATATGTAGAAAATTACAGCTGTCCATCTTCTTCTTCTTCTTCTTCTTCTTCTTCTTCTTCTTTCAGGTGCTCCTGTCTGGGGTGGCTCCACAGTGGATCCTTCCTCGTCTGTAAGTCCGAACTGGAACAGGTTTTCCATCAGATGCTCTTCCTGAGGGAACAGCTTGGGAACAGCACTAAGACCTCACGCTAAGTTGTAGGAAATTACAGCTGTCCGTATCTATACCGAATCCATTTCACAGTCTGTTGCCAAGTGGTGTGATTAGAGTGCTCCAGGGAGAGGACATGATCTTGATGTGGGAGTGCACTACCTGGCATCCAAGGTGTGGCTATTAAATAATGAGCCTGAGCGGTCCAGATCGGTACGATTCTGAGACAAAATGGCAGTCAGTGCACTGGAAAACACGTGGGTCACTGGATGAAGCAAGCTCGACAAAGCAACTGAAAGTTCAAGGCCATGTTAATTGTTTTCTTTGACGTTAAGGGCATAATTATGGAGAACTGGGTTCCTGATGGAGTAACTGTGAACCAGCACTATAACAAAAAAGTTTCTCGAAACACTGTGTGTGTCTCAGTGAAGCAGAATGATATTGGATGTTCTAGAGAAAGAAGAGAAGTGATACCAGTTGGTAGATGTCTAGAAGACTGCTGGTATGTGACCACTAGATGAGCAAGAATGTTCCTGAACATTTTCCTCTCCTTGACTGAGTTCCTTAATATACCCTCATAACTTTCACTATGGGTAGAAGCTCTTAAAAGTTGCCTCAGTCACACAGGTACTCAAATCTTCTATCACGTTAAATTAGTAGCAAAGCAGTTTCACGCAAAGTGAGGGAAAAGTAAGGAACTGAATGTAAAACACGCAAATACATCTGACAAAGGAAAATGGCAGGAATATCGAGACTTTCAGTTCCTGCCTTGTTGGATTGGACTCATCTGGGCAGCAGAAAAATGTTTCTCCTTACAACTGCTCCATCTGATTAGTATCAACACAGCACTGACACGTGATTGCTTATGAAACAGAGACACAAAAACTTATAACCAGCATGGGAGGGCTCAGCAGGCACAACACAGTGTACATACACACAATGGCAATGTGCGTGCAGTTTTTCTGTGTACTGCTGCTTTTCATACTATATTTAGTAGAATTCATTTGCTTAGGGCAAAGGCAACATCTTGGAGTGGTATGCTTGTATGTAACTGTAAAAACAAAATATTCCACAGATGCACTGTCTGCATTTCAAGAGCTTGTCTAAAGATATGCCTTCCATACAATGTAGAGGCGGGACCTTTGGTTAAAAATTGTAGTAATAGAGAATAACATAATTTTGAAAACAAGCAGATAATTCGGAAATGCAGCTCAGAAATTTAGAACAGGACCTGTATTAATAGGTAGCATAAGCAGAGGTACTGTGTGGTACACCAAAGTGATCAAAGATGGAACCCGGGACATGATTGGTTATAATGACTAAAGCTGAAGCTGAAGTTGTCTCAAAAAAAAATGGAGTCAGGATTAAAATGGTCCAGTAATATAAACCCAGTCCTGGAATTCCTGTGCACTGCAAATTGTGTATAATCCCCTGACCCTTGGGTTGTAATGATGAATTTGCTGTACAATTGAACTGACACTACCTACAGTCCTGCTAGAAATTTTGTGAGCAATTTAAAATGATCTGAATTTCTATATATATTTGACCTGAACTGTGGTCAGGTCTTCATCTATAATAAGTCCTAAAACTAGATGAAGAAAACCAAATTAAACAAATGATCTATATGCTTTATAGTTTTTACATTTATATATCGAGCAAAAAAGATATTTTTATCAGAAAAAGTATGTGAACTTTTGATTTCTGTCACTGGTGAGAGCTCTTTGAGCAGCAGTAACTGCACAAGCCTGCACAATGAATTGGACGGGTTTTGGCCCATTCCTTTTTACAAAACTGTTTAAGCTCAGTGCTGTTGGCGGGCTTCCTTGCATGAACTGCACTTTTTAGGCCCTTCCACAACATTCCTATTGGGTTAAGGTCTATTTGTAGACCTTCTTGTGCTCTTACTGCAGTTGCCTTGCTGCCTGATCCACTTACAGGTAATCTTCAGTTCATGGCCTGACACCCTGACATTCTCCTGTAGTATTTGCGAATACAGTCCTGAATTCATAGACCCATCAATAACGGGAAGCCATCCTGACCCGAGGAAGGAAAGCAGCCCCAAAACATGATACAGCACCCTCATGCTTTACGGTTGGGATTAGTTTCTTATGTTGGAATGCAGTGTATGTTTTTGCCAAATACAATGCACTTCATTTAATCAAAAACAAAAGTTATATTCTAGGTTTATCTGTAGAAAGAACATTATTCATGTAGACTTCTGGCTTATCCAAGTGGTCTTGAGCAAACTTTTGACAGGCAACAGTGTTCTTTTTGTAGAATAGTGGCTTCTTTCTGTGGCAAGCACTGCTCCCCGGGCACTGAAAATAGCTGCCCCCTTCTGTGTGTCACGTCACATATGGGTTAAATGCAGAGAACACCGTTTTGTTGTTATGAACTGTGTGCTATGGTGTGTCGACAATGACAATTAATCCCTTTCACTTCACTTCTTTTCTATCCTGCCATGTACATTACTCTTGTTGAGTGTTTGCCTGACGGTGGACTCAAACATTTACATTACCCAATGCAAGAGTGGCCTGTAGGTCATTAGATGTTACCCTTCGGTCCTTGGTGACTTCTTGTAATATCATTCACCGCACCCTTGATCAGTCTTTGGAAGAATATCATTGGTGCTGAATTCTCTCCATTGGTATATCAGCTGCCTTGGTGGAGGCCAAATATTTTTGAAATTGTTTTGTAAGCCCTTTCCAGCCTGGTGATCATCAATAATTACTTTTCCCATAATTCCTTTGATCAAGGCATAGCATACTTCCTTAAACCGGTGTGGTGAAGACCAGACTTTGATACTGAAGACCCAAATTTATGTTCTTGAAAACATGGGAAGGCCTGCTAAACTAACACCTGATTGGAATCCTCTAAAGGATTCAAGGATTCATGGAAACTTTATTGTCATTCACATCCCTATAAATCCCTATAAATATAGCAGCATGAAGGCTTGATAACAAGCACCGATAAAGTGACGGTGTCAATAAAGTGTCAGTAGTGATTAGTGACAATTTTGTCCATTATGTGTTCAGAAGTCTTACAGCTCCCGGAATGAAGCTGTTTCTCAGTCTGGTAGTTTTACACTTAATGCTCCTCAACCTCCTGCCTGGGACGAAAAGTGTATGTGCTGGGTGAGTGGGGTCCTTCATAATGCAGGTGGCCCTCTTCCTGCATCTGGAGGTGTATATGTCCGTGATGGTGGGGAGGCTGACTCCGATGGTTCTTTGTGCAGCCTTCACCACCGTCTGCAGAGCTTTACTCTCTGCTGCACTGCAGTTTCCCAAACACGTTGATGCCGGAGCACAGAGCACTCTCCACCACACATCTATAAAAGGAGATGAGGACTGAGCTCCCAAGTCCCGCACACCTCAGCCACCTCAGAAAGTAGAGCCTCTGGTGCGTTCCTGACCAGAATGGAAGTGTTGTTGTTCCAGGAGAGGTTGTTGCTTAATTGCATACCGAGGTACTTGTACCTCTGACATGCAGGGGACTGTATGTGTATCTTCCCTTCCTGAAGTCCACGATCATCTCCTTCGTCTTCTTCCCATTTATACAGAGATTGTTTTTCCTGCACCAGTCCTCCAAGTGTTCCACCTCCTGCCTGTAGCCAGACTCATCATTGTTTGTGATGCATCCAACCACAGCTGTGTCGTCCACAAACTTTACGATATGACAGCCTGGAAGGTTAGTTGTGCAGTCATATGTAAGCAGCGTGAACAGGAGGGGACTTAGCACACAGCCCTGAGGGGAGCCAGTGCTGAGGACTATGGGAGATGAGGAGACATTGTGGATCCTCACAGACTGCGGCCTGTTGGTAAGAAAGTCCAGAACCCATTGACAGAGAGAGGAGCTCAGTCCAAGAGTCCATAATTTGTTAATTAGGGTCTGAGGGATCATAGTGTTAAAAGCAGATGTGAAGTCCACGAAGAGCATACGGACATAGGAATCCTTCCGCTCCAGGTGGGTGAGTGTACTATGAACCACAGAAGAGATAGCGTCCTCTGTGGATCGGTTCTTTCTGGTAAGCATACTGGTGTGAGTCCTCAGTGACATTGATGGTGGCTTTGACGTGGGCCATGATCAGTCTCTCAAGGCATTTTATGACAATTGGCATGAGGGCTACTGGCCGATAGTCATTTAGTCCCATTACTGCAGAGCTCTTACGGCCGGGATGATGGTAGTGGTCTTCATGCAGGTGGGGGCAACTGCCAGGACCTCAGAGAGCTGGTGGTTGTCTGGGCTGGAAGCTTTGCCAGGGTTAATCCTCCTGAGGGTCCTCCTTACTTCCGCTATGGACACGCTAAAAGTTTCTTCTCCTGGTGGTGGGGATAGTCTAGTGCTGGTCGGGGGCGCGTTAGGGTCCTCAAAGCGGGCATAGAACCTGTTGAGAGCCTCAGGCAGAGAAAGGTTCCTAGGGCATTCTGTGTCTCTGGTGTTGTAGTCCGTGATGCACTTAATACCCTTCCACATACTGTGTGGATCCTGGGAAGAAAAATGTCCTTCTGTGCATACAGTATGTGGCTTTGGCTCTCTTAACTCCTGCAATCAGCTCTCTCCTGGCCCTCCTGTGTCTTTGTGATTGCCGGACCTGAAGGCGGCATCCCTGGCCCTCAACAGTGAACGGACTTTTGGCCAGTTTCTGGTTCGGATAACACATCACAGTCTTGGTGGTGGTAACATCTGCACACTTACTAATGTAGCCGAGGACAGCAGATGTGTACTCCTCCAGATCCAGCTCCCCCTCATTCACAGCTGCATCCCTGAAGACCTGCCAGTCTGTGCATTCGAAGCAGTCCTGCAGTACAGAGTCTCCGTCCTTGGGCCACACAGTGATGGTTTTCTGTGTGGGTTTGGAGCGTCATAGTGGGGGGTGGTAGACAGGGACTAGCATAATGCAAATGTGGTCAGAGAGGCCCAGGTGGGGGCAGGGCACTTTCCTGTATGCATCTCGTATGTTGGTATAAACATGGTCCAGCGTGTTATTACCCCGTGTTGGTATGGTGACTTGCTGATAAAACCTAGGCAAAATGTCTGTCAGGTTTACATCGTTAAATTCCCTAGCCACCACGTAGAATGCATCTGGGTGCTTGGCCCTCCTTCAGTGCGTTGTTAGCATTAGCATCCGGTGCTATGTAAACGGCTATGACAAGCATCGCCAGGAACTGACGAGGTAAATAGAAAGAACGACATTTCACAGTCATAAGTTCTAAATCCTCAGAGCAGTGGCTGTTTATCATCACACAGTTCGTGCACCAACCTTTGTTTAAGCCCCCTCCTCTGGCTTTCCCGACAGCAAGTTGCGGTCCGCACGGAAGAGCTGCCGGCCGGAGATCTGAAAGGCTGAGTCTGGCATGTTGTCCTTTAGCCATGTTTCTGTGAGACAGAGTATGGAACAATTCCTCATCTCCTTTGAAACACTCATCCTCAGCCGCAAAAGGTCCAGCTTGTTGTCCAGAGAGCGAACGTTGGCCAGGAACAGGGACGGAATCGGCGGTCTGCAACCGTTAGCCTTTAGCCTCGCTAGCATGCCACCCCGCTTCCCCCTCTTCTGCCTCCGATCACAGTGCTTCCTCTTGCCCTTTGTCCACTGCGCTCTGTTCCGCCGTGCCGATGTCCGTAGGAGCTGCAGTTCGCTTAACGTAGATCTGAGTTTATAGTCTATTGTTATTGTTCTTGTAACCAAACCTTCCTTTAAGCTCAAAAGTTCGGTCCGATTATATGTTACACACTCAAAGTGGGTGAAAGAAGTAAAAAAAAAAAAGCGGTATTAAAAGTATTAACAAAGACGGGTTTCCCGGGAGCGCGAGTAGCCACTGCACTTCCGCACGCCGCCATCTTACACACAACAGAATTAACAGAAATCCCTGACTTCACTTACCTTACCTTTTGAACGTCAGCTTAATTTTCATAATATAATTGTTTAATTCAGTTCTTTTATTTAATTTTAGGACTGAGATGAACATCAGATCACATTTCCGGTTCAATTTATGCAGGAATACATAAAGTATAACAGGTTCACAAACTCTATAGCTTGAGTGTTTACCATAATAGTCAGACATTTGTTTGCCTACTGTATGTTTTCTGTTTTTTTTTCAGAAATGTGACCTATTGTTGAGGAGAATAGAGTTAATAAAGTTTTAAAGGAGTCTTTAATTGATTTCAATTATGGTCTAGTGTCATCATTGATCCACTTTTAGTCTTGTTATCTTTCCCTTAATAAATGCTAAACGTTGTGTTTCCCTTTTTTTGGTTTGCAGAAATTAATCCAGTGCTGTTAGTTGAGCAGTTTTCAGTTGCACTTAAAATACCCTTTGTTTTAGGGTCCGAGTAAAAGTTTACAAGCCTTGGACCCAACTCTCTGAATTCCTGAATTTGGCTTCTAGGGCTCCTTGTAGTTTGAAAGGATTTTTGTTGGAATACACTATATTAGAATTTTGCATGACAGTTTTAACAGGAAGTTTTTTTCTTCTCTCATTTTTCTTGCACATTTGCACTCCCCCTCCTCTGTTACTAGTTGGAAAATGATTTCCATGAAGAATGTCTGACAGTCTTGTTTTCATTTTGCACTGTGGAGGGCCTGAGTACACTGATTAACATGAGCACAAGCGGGTGGCAGCGCTAAGCGTTGCCTTGTTTGGCCTGTCTGATGAGGCGTGAAGCTCACACAAGGCCTCTATCCAAACACTGACTACAGATCAGAGGGCATGGAGAAAACCAACACTAAACACGTGGTGGGAAGTTTCAGCTGTGCCATGCCTGTTGTTGTGCCACTGTCGAAGTTTCTCTGGCCTCCTTTTCTGTACTTGCCCTAATGACTGAAAGAAGCGGTACGCATTTGCATGTGTCACTGTTTATAGACAAATTTAAACCATAAATGTTCAATGAAAGTTTTAAAACACAAGGCAGGGAAGAATCTAATCACTGAACGTAGCTGCGACTGTGTCTGAGCATTTCAGTCAATGATTCGAATGCTTTAATTATTCAGAACATATGCTCTAAATCCTAAACTCGGTAAGTGTATTATCCTAGCTCAGTGCGAGTTGAGGGTTTAATTATGTCAGCCATAACAGAAAACTTTGTCTTTCTGATTGGTGTATGACCAAGTACAACACAGACTGAGGAAATCCTAAAATTATTAGCTAATCCATGAGGGATGTAAATTGTGACACGTCCTTGCTCATTTACATACCTTGGATGCGCAAGCCGTAATTACAAAGCTGTGCCATTATACGGTATTATAAACCTAAATCTCTTCATGATTCTGTTGCTTATTACCGAAACCCTTACATTACAGCTCGATGAGTTATTGAAACCAAGAGACCTGTAGACAGACATAAGTTTGCTTATCACCACCAGTTTAGCCTTTTTTTTCCCCTCTATGTACCTTCACGTGTTAAAGTTCACATCAGCGGAATGGGAGAACATGTAAATCCCGCATGAAAGGCCCCAGTCGGCTGCACGGTTCAAACCCAGAACATTCCTGCTGTAATGCAACGGCGCTGACCACTGTGCCACCATGCCGCCCGGGGTTCTAATATTACTGTTATAAATGCATAAGTACAGATAACCTTCATATTCATATTAATCATATTAATGATATTAATCATAATGATAACATTAATCATATTAATGACGAAAAACACTTCAACAAATCATTATTCACAAGTTATGAAACAAGACAAAAAATAAGAGTGAAGAGATTCAGAGACCTAAAAAAAAAAATCTGACTTAGGTCTGACTGGATAACCACAAAGGCCAAACATTTAAAAAAAAAAAAAAAAAAAGATGAATATCAAATTTTAGTAGTGACGTATGCAGTTTGAGACAAAGTACATTCAGCTATTTTGCTATTTTTAAAGGAATAATCTTGTTTGTAGCTTTCTTTCTATCTCATAGTGATGCATCTATGACACTAATCCTGGCTATCATGTACAGCAACATTGCATCTTCCCAAACTAACAAATATTTTACACAACAGTGAGCCTGCTAAGCAACTGAGCTTGTTATGATTTTTTTTAGCCTAATAAAATGATGGGTTTGTGGAACTTCTCAGGGAGTACAGCCTCACAGCTCTTAATCACAACACAAACAGTCAGATCGTGCTCTCTCATACCTGTGCCAATGGAAAGAGGCAGAAAAAAGAGACAGAAGGCAGTGCACTTACAGTAAAAGATGGGCAATGGTTTACTCTTATGTAACCATGTACTGAGCATGAAAAAAATCTCTTGTATGTTCTTTGAGATTCATTTTTGTCTTCCACTGCCAAAGCAGACAAAGCAAAACGGCCTGAATAAGCAAGAGTCAAAAATAAAGAGTATGAAAAGATCCGCAGTTGTTTTTTTTCTTTTTGCGGCCCTGACTTGTACTCTGGTTTCGGTTGCGTCATACAGTGGTTTGATACATAACATATAAAATCGGAGCTTATTAAATTTGATTAAATATTAAACTACCGATTTTATGCAAGCGTCATACATATTTTTTTTCTTTATTTTTTTGCTTAATCATATTCGTCAATAGATTTGGCTGAACTTTTTGTCAAGATCGCACACACACACACACACACACACACACACTCAGGCTTCAGTTGAGCTTTGGAAAATTTGCTGCAGTTTTTCTTTGTAGATTGAAGGAGATGAGGAGAATGGTCATGTGAATGTTTCCAACCACCACTGCTTTTTTTCATCCCTTCAATTTTTTTTTTTTTCGGTGACGGACTCACTGTCTCTGATGTTATCTCTTCAAAACCAGCCTGCAGATCTCAAAATACGTAACTTTTCTTTATAAACAGTCAGTAGAATTATGAGAATGCCATCATGTGTGCATGTCATTACAACGTGTTTCAGTTGATTCATCTGCGTCTTGGCCATGGGTGCTGCCTGGTGTCTGATTCCTTGAGAATCTGTCCTCAGTTGAACTGGGTCAGTGAGAGACAGAGAGAGAGAGAGAGAGAGAGAGAGAGAGACTCAAATCTGACACACATACACACACACAAACACACACAGCAAGTGAGAGTCAGCCCTGAGGCTTACGCTGAAAGGGAAATCAGCTGCTTAGGAGGAACAGAAGCTCGGCCAAACTCACCACACTGTCTGGCAGACACACTCTCTCGCTCTCATTCAGCTTCTCTCTTTCATTTTCACTAGCACTTATTTTCACTTACCGAACCATTATGCTTTGAAGCTGTGTTTTTCATTATGGTCATGTTTCAACTACACTTCCCTTGTCTCAAAACATTATTATTCTTACTTTAAATCATAACTTTCCTATGCAGTGTAAATCAGTGTAAAATGAATAGGTGAGTTAATGAAACCCTGACGTTACAGCTAATGGTGTTATTCTGATTCATACTTAGAGTAGTGGTGTTAATCCCAGCAAAATTCATTGACCACATTCCTTAATAGAAGAGAAATGAAGGAATGGAATGAGGAAGGAAGGAAAGATGGTTGCTTTGCTTCTTCGCCAGCCGTAGCTGCAATTGATATTGTTTTAAATAGCAGTTTAATAAATATAAAAAAAAAGATATTTAACATATGATGGCATTCATATGATGGTTTTCATAAATACAACATTCATGCTTTAGGCCTTGTTCACACGGATGTTAAAATCAAGCGTTTTTCTGGCGTTTGTAGCATCCGGTGAGTGCAGATCAAGCGCCGAGGGTTTTCTACACATTGGAGTGAATGAGAGTGTTCACACGGGCTTTCGTGACATGGGTTTGGCCGGCTGCACGTTTATACGGCGTCAAAAAAACGTTGCATGCAGCTTTTTCTTGGCGTCAAAATCCCAACGAACGCAAGGAAAATGCTGTTAATGTGTTTTCTTTGCGTTCATTTTACACTTTGGAGGACCGAATATATCCCATGATCCTACACGCTATACATAGGGAAATGCGGAAAAAAGCAGGGTTTTATTAACGACAAGGGCTTTCATATCCAGTGCCCGACACTGCCCCCACAGGTAAACACAAAAACTACAATTTGGGCTGCAGGCTGGAGTTTAACAGAGAAAAACGAACGCCAGTGTAAAAGTCAATCAAGCGCCACTACAAAATGCAACATAAACGTCTAGGACGATCAGTGCACGTTCGTTTATCCAAAAATGTAACGCCCATGTAAACAAGGCCTTATTGTGATAAATGAGTCAGACAAGGACATTCAGGAATTAGTTTATCCTGGTTAGAGTCATGCTGGAACACTGGGCACAACAGGGATTGCAGTCTGAATGTGATGCAGTCAATCACAGGGCACCATGCTCCATACACATTAATGAAGAAGCCCACTGAGAGACATTAACTGTGCAAAATTTCTTTAAACAAAGGGAAAAAAAGGGAAAAAAATGGAGACTGGTTGTTGCATATACACATGGTTGTTGCATATACACATATATGAAAAAATAGCTAGCTGACGTTATTCCTACATTGTCTCCAAAATTGCTTGATTTCTTAATTGCCAGTGAGTTAAGCAGCATGGTGTTAAACCATCTTTGGCCAAGATTCTGTTGATTCATGTGACTCTATGGTATCATGTGATCCATTATTAGTTGTTTTTTAACTATTAAAAAATACTGTTCCCAATTCTGTCCAAAAATGTAATAGATTTGTTTTTTCTTTCATGTCAGTAAAAAAAGTGTACAAACAATTATTTTGTTAAAGTCTATATGCTGATTTGTTTTGGGCAGAAGATAGATGCAAATTTCAGCTTTCATTTTGCTACACAAAGCAGGGTGAGAATGGATACATGTGCAGAAGAAGGTTTATTTAAAGAGTCTTATACAACACGATATATTCAGGGGAAACAGTACCAAAAATGCAAGGCAAAAATGTAGTTTGGAAAACAGGCAAGGGTCATACCATAGGTAAACATCAATATCAGGGTCAAAATAAACAGAATACAGAAACTGAAAGCACAAAATCACAAAGTGACATGAAAAGAAATAAGCATGGACTTGGGCATGGATGTGGGCATAGTCATAGACTCGGGCATGGGAAAAAGCATGGGCATAATCACAAGCTCAGGCTTGGGCAAGGGCAAGGACCCAGGCAATGACTTGGAGAGGGATTTGGACAGGGATTCGGGCATGGGCATGGGTACCACACTCTTTCAGGATGCAGCAAACAGAGTAACAATGTAATCCTTGAAGCCAAGAGGTAGAGCAATGATGTAGTCCTCAAAGCCAGGAAGCAGGGTGATGCCGTAGTCCTGAAAGCCAGGAGGTGGGTTGACGACAATGTCCTTGAAGCCATTAGGTGAGGTGACAACATTGGCCTTGAAACCAGGAGACTTCAACATAGTCCACTGTATCAGGGAGCTGAGTGACAATGCCACGCTGAATCATGCTGAGTGACAATGGAGCAAGCTCATTAACAAACACCTCCAAGTCATTCTCTGAAGGGAGCTCTTGAGAGCAGGCCACTCTGTTGGCCTCTGGAGGAGCTCTTGGGTGCAGGTTGCCCTGTTGGCATATGGAGGGCGCATAGGAATGAAGGCCATCCAGGCATTCTCTGGAGGGAGCTCTGGAGTGCATGTCACAGTGTCAATCTGTGGAAGGAACTCCGGAGTGCAGGCTGCCCTGTCAGCCTGTGGAGGGAGCTCTGGAGTGCAGACTGCCCTGGTGGCCTGTGGAGGGAGCTCCTCAGTGCAGGACAACCAGTGGGCCTGAGGAGGGAGCTCCTCTGTGCTCTCAGCCCACTCACTCATGAAATTTCTCACAATGCTCCCCTCCCATGAGCCTGGAAAAGCCACTTCAGCATGTTCTTGAAGCACCTGGAGTCATTGAGGCATGGGTTTCCAATAGTGGTGAGATGTTCAGCCCACTAATGTGCTCTTCCTGTGAATCATGCATAATATATAATGCAAAATATACAGGGCAATCAGGCAGTGGTCATGTGATAGGCAAACAACATCAGGGACAAAACCCAAAATTTCAAAAACCAAGAGACAGAACAGAACGCAAAACAAAAAAGAGCACGGAGTCATGAAATACAAATGGCTTGCATAAAACATCAATACATCATGCCTTGAGTTTGCACAAATGAGTCCTTATATAGGGCTCAAAATGAGCCTTAATGCTCGCCAGGTGCAAGAACTCAGGCCACGTGATGCCGCGGTGCAGCCTTGGAACAAGACTCCTCTCGGTTCCATGGTCCCAGAACAAAATGGAAATTGAAAGGAAAACAGCAACAGTTGATGGCAGAAATATTGTGAGAGCTGTGAAAAAAAACCCTCAAAAACAACAGTGATATCACGTACAACATCCACAGGGCAGGGGTGAAGGTATTACAGTCGATGGTTCAAATAAGACTTTGAGAGCAAACCACTCATCAGCAGTACAAATCAGATAGCCAGGTTGCAATTTGCAAAGAAATACAGAAATGAGCCAACAAGTTCTGAAACCAGTATTGACTTTTACAAAAGTGATGGAAAGGCTAAAGTGTGGAGAAAGAAAGGGTCTGCTCATGTTCAAAAGCATATGAGTTGATTGGTCAAGCATGGTGGAGGTAGTGTCATGACTTGGGCTTGCATAGCTCCTATTGGAATGGGCTCACTAATCTTTATTGATGTTGGTATCAGCAGAATGAATTCAGAAGTTTACAGAAACACTGTCTGCCAACTTACAGAAAAGTCCATGCAAACTAACTGAACTTCTTTATGCTGCAAGACCATGACCCAAACCCCACTGCCAATGCAGTAAAGCACTGTATTAGAGGGGGAAAAAAAGTGGAAGGTTTTAGAATGGCCAAGTCAATTACAGTATCTTAATCCTAAAGAGGAGACTTAAGGGAGAAACCGCCCCAAAACAAACAACAACTGAAAGAAGCTGTGCTACAAGCCTGGAAAAAGCCTGGCATTACAAAGGAAGAATGTAATAGTTTGGTGATGTCAGTAGGTTGCCAGCTTGATGGAGTTAGTGCAAGCAAGAGGTATGCAAACAAATATGAATTCTTATTTACTTTAAATGACTCGAAGACTTTATACAGTACTGTATGTTCCAATACTTTTGCTTACCAAAAGACAGCATGGGCTGCCACCAAAGCCACCATGTTCTAAGTTGTTTAGCACAGATATATATCAGTTTTAATATCAGTAAATAAAAGCTTTCATCTCATGTTATTTATTTTTTTTTTTGTTTCAAACTCAAATGTCTTCATTGCATGGCAAAAACCAAAAGAACTGACCTTGCTATTCCAACACTTTCAGTAGGGACTGTATGCTACTAGCATGGAATCATTCCCAGCCAATTTATCAATGCTCTTACAAGTCTGTAAACTGTACAAAATGACTTGACTTGATGTTATCATGTGATCGTTTTCATCCAGCTGCAATACGGGGCAGTTCTGCTAAATTTGGAAAATTCTTTTTTAAAGCGGAAAAACCCTCTAGCTTCCATTTGCCTTACACTATAGCACCAGTAATTTTTTATTTATTTATTATTTTTTTTTACAGAAATATTTATATTCCACTGTGGCTAAGTAGCAACACCCAACTGAAAACGTGGATGAAAAATCAGGGTGAAAAGCTGTATGGGTGAGTGCCAACATCTGTTTTATTATTATATAATTACAGCTTTTCCCCATAAATTAAACCAAAGTACACGCTGGTATTTTCAAGCAGTTTGCAAGTACGGATCAATAGAAAACTTTTGTGATTGTTAAGCACCTTCTTATTCCCTTGAGATCTAATACTTCCTCCTGCCGAGGTGTGGTCAGAGGTCATAAAGGGCAATTGGTGACTCATTCATTATTATGAAAGTTTATGAAAGGATTATGAAAGTTGCTTTGGGACCTTGGGGCATCTCAGATGAATTGTCTGTAAGAAAAAATATTTACACAGATCAATGTATGCAAAAGGCATTATAGGTTAACCCCCTTAAACTCCCAGGACTAACTGGCTGGTCCGTCACCGTCAGAACTGCCATAACTACATTCATTTCCTATTAGTTCTCTGAGAGTATTTACTTAATCATTCATAGTGGTTACTGAACAATATGCTTTAGCATGGGTACCTAAATGATAAGCTGGCATTTAAACTGTTAAGAATGTGACTTGGTGACATAAGAGTCGACAACACAGTATTGTTGTTTTAAGCAATAAAAGCGCCCTCTTGTGGTTCTTTATATAACTGACACTGATTTGCTATAGCATTAAATATCCAACGTTGATTCTTATTTTAATTATTAAGCCTAATTTTTTAAGCTTAGATGAGTCGTAAGAAGTCTTGTAGTCTTCTGCCACAGATGTTAACCTCTACACCACAGCTGTTGTGTGTATGCATCAGACTTCTGCTCTGGGATCAGTTTGTGCTTTATATATATTTACAGTTATAAGAAAAAAAGCTTCATTTTTATATATTCTTTTGGGAGAGCCTTTTAGATGAAACTACCTACAAGTGAGGCGGTGTATAATTTAAGCATGTAGCTACACATGTAGGATTTGATCTCTCAGACTTGCAGTCAGGAAACTGATCATAGTACATCAGAACTCAAACTTATACATATGTGATCTGTAGCATTGGTGCAAAATATATTTCAATATATTTCTTTAGGTTGGACAAGTCCTCCAATAAGCTGCAGTAGCACACAAGCATGCCTTCATAAATCGACGTACAGGCCGAGGAGCACGCTTATGCATTTCAGATGTGCGGCGGTCACCAGCTCTGGTGGAAATTCTGCGTCATTCTTCTACTCACAAATATATTTTACCAATTAACTCAAGATGTATACAATCCATATATGTCCTGCAGGACTTGCAGATTTAATGCTAAGTTATTCTCCCTTATTACATTGATTGATGGACTTCCCTGCTATTTTGTTCCTGTAAATAAAATTAATGATTGGTTGGAGTATAAAGAACGGCAGTGCATACGTTCCATTAGCATAGTATATAGTTGTTTCTTTTGTATAATTTATGCTGTCCATATCTGAGAGAAATGGTGGCTTATGCGGGCCGCTTATAACTGATGTGGCACACTGTCTTGCCATCCGGACAGGAGAGTGAACAGGAGAAGAGAGTGAGGGTTAAAAGGTGCTAAGAGCCACACACATGGCTTTCCTAAGCTGTAAATTTTATGGATAATTTCTGATGTGGTTACAGATTTACCCCCCCAGTCCCCCAGCTATATCCAGCAGCTGCAGGTAATTACCTCCACACTCTCCTGCTTTTCTCCCATTTCTACATTTTCTTCTGGCACACACATATGCTTAAACCAATGTATACTCTCATTCACACATGCACGTACGCACACGCACATGCGTGCCCTTTCTGCTTAGAGTTTCCTTTTTTTTTTTTTTTTTTTTTGCACTCTCATTCACCATGTCCACCCTCAATTCGAGTGATTTAAAAAGCTTCAGTATATTGTACAACTCAAATTTTGACCTATCATGAAATAATAATACATGGTGAGCTAGTTAACTGCTTGCTTTAATACAGATTAAGAAAACGATTATTAACCTCTTCTAACAGATGCCAATCAAGTAAAACAAACAAACAAACAAAAAATTACAGAGATGTGGTGTTCTGTCCTTGCAATGCGTGTAAGCAATATTATTCATGTCTGTCTAGCACCTTCATTTACTTCTTAACTTCAAAGTTGACTGCATGTCATGCTAGCAAACTTTTTTTTTTTTTCCACATAAAAGCATGCTTCCGATTCTGAACAAAACGAATCAACCTAGTAAAAATCGTTCTGAAGAATGTGCTGGCCCTACATCATTGATATGTCACATCACTGTAAAGTGCATTAAGTTTGCACATAGCTACGTTCTTCCATCCGTTTTCAATGCCGCTTATCCGTCAGGGTCATGGGGGAAGCTGGAGCCAATCAAAGCTGACATTATGTGAGAGGCGGGGTACACCCTGGACAGGTTGCCAGTCTATTGCAGGGTTAACACAGAGATGAACAACCATTCACACACGCATTCGCACCTGTGAGCAATTTAGAGGAGATAGCTGACCTAATCTGCATATCTTTGGAGCGTGGGAGGAAACCGGAGAACCCAGAGGAAACCCACACAGGCAAACTCTACACAGAATGGCCCCGGTTGGCTGCCAGGTTCAAACTTAGAACTTTCACACATAGCTACGTACCAAATGAAAAACTATCAATCCATACACAAAAATCTGCTTGTCAAGAGCACCTGGCCTACTGATTTGTCAACCCTTTACAGTAATGAAGGCATTTCAACCAGCAGATCCTTGAATCCATTTTTCTCAAACACTCCAGAAATTCTTAATTTAGTCACGGTAAGTTTTACAATTTATATATGGCATGAATATGCCAAGGTTTTGACACGATTCTATCCTGCTGGCCAAATCCAGCTCTTACTAAGAACCTTTTGCTCTTTACTAAACGTGAAGGTCTCGACGATTATATATGAGGCATGATACCGTTATGTTATCATCAGTATGGCTGCATGTTCACAGTGTTCTCATTGTTATTCTATTTTTTTCCCTCTATTATTTTCAGAAAGCCTCAGCTTTTTCATCGTAACTGGCTGTATTGCGTGCTTGCATTCTCCCCCTCATTCATTCTCTCTCTCTCGTAAGACCTGTGTGAATCAGACAAATTATTTTTTCCTCAGTTCGTCAGTTCACGTTAAGTCATAATACGATTTCTTGCCCGTATCACAACAGCAGCCAAACCAACTCATTAGACAAGTGTGTGTGTGTGTGTGTGTGTGCGTGTGTGTCTGTGTGTGTGCGAGAGAGAGAGAGAGAGAGAGAGAGAGAGAGAGAGAGTGCCATACAAGGAGGTGGGATCAGAAAACGTTTTTGTCATCACAAAGACAGAAAGCATTATATTATTACAGTATCTCATGGAATCCAACTACCTGTAATATTTTCCATCCTGCTAATATTTTCCATGATATTCTCCCACAACTGCTCACATTCTCCCACATATTATATCATTTAATTGTCCGGCAGTCCTTTCTCGCACAATAATTATTTCTAAATACTACATTGATAGGATAAATCAGTCTTTTTAAAGCCCAATTCCAGTTTAATGTGTTTTTTTTTTTTTTTTTTTAAATAAAACCTCATTCAAAACAAAGATGCAGATCACACATCACACTCCGACCTCAGCCTGATTAATGCATTACTGGCACTCTCAAGAACACGCTGTAACTTATGTATGAAGTCACTATTTGCACGCACGTTGTGACGTTTTTCGTTAGTTTTTAAGCCCGTCTTTTAAACAACAGCTCAGTGATGCATGCAAGTAGCAATTTTTTCCAGTTCTTCATCAAGGCACATTATGACCTGATGTGTGCTGACAGTTCATTAACAGAAGGGCGAGCAGATGTTCAAAAGGAGTGATACTCTGCGTACTTTTTTCACATTTGTCTTACGTTTTCAAAATTAATACCTAAGCATAGAGCAGAAATCCTGAAAGTGAGTCATACTCATGGCCTCGGTGACGACTCATACCTTGAAATTTCTGTGTCTTGTCTTTTATGGCTTCAGAGACATTTATGAACTTATGATGGCTGTCATAAGACATTCCATACAACTATGATCAGCCCCTTGTATTTTTCGTTTGTTTGTTATACTCACATGTAATGGAAGCCAGGCCTTCAATATACCGCCTTTAACATATGGCAATTTTGTTCCTTTCATGATACCATTTAAAACACCTGTTTTATACAATTATTTGAAATAACTGGAATATACTTTTTTCTTTTTTTTTAAACAGTGCTACATCTCATAACCCAGAAGACATCTGTCAGCTTACTGTAATTAAGCCAATAAAGTAACCAAAGCATGTATACAGCTGAAGCTGTCCAAGTTTATCTGCTAAGCGCTTCTGGGGTCATGTGAGGTTGGTGTGAATCAGTTCATGGCCTGGATTCTCACCCCATGTTCCCTCAGTGAGGATGTTGCTGGCAGTCTTGGTTGGTGATTGGCTGGTGTGAATCAAACTGAGATGGAGGCTCTTACTCTCACTTGCTCTTTCTCATATTCCCTCACTCATCACTCTCACCAGTTTCTTCAGCCCCATTGAGCCCCCCTGGAGCGTCAACTGGAAGCGGCTACAACAGAGAACCAAACCCCTTTCCCCCCCGCTGCCACCCTTTGCCCAAGATTCACCTTATAACACCTAATTCAGTGTGTGCAACACAAAGCCTCTGACTAGTGTAAATACAGAATTGTATTCGTCCATAATACACTCTTAACCGGAATGTTGTGGAAACCACAAAGCAAGTAATCTGTTTCAAACCTAATCTAAGAGTCAGGGAGAGTCAAAACCAGATTCACACAATTACAGTACCACAACCAAAATAACCAACAGGAAACTTGTCAAGAGCCTGCAATGAGTTGCTAAAACAGGAATAAAAGATGGACGTACATTACGCAACACCACTGTATTTAAGGAAAAGTTGCTAAGTGTGTGGCGAATAGTCGTCCAGAGAACTACTTCAATTGCTGTCACCTTCAGGGTTATTAGTAACTCATAACCACAGCTTCAAACATGGAGGCACAGAGTTATTCACAACATCTGCCAACAGCAACAATAGGTAATGCACTAGTCATCGATGGGGACGGTCGATTGCTGTATTCTCTGGGGAACTTGGAAGACGTCCGTGACCAATAATTCGGATAAGTAGTGGATCCTTCAGCTTTCTTAACAAGGGAGTGAGGGATAAAAAATAGAGACTGTGGCTCCAATTTCTTGGCAATATTAAGCATGTGATATCTTTCACTTCATTTTCACACAGTTTGGTTCAATGCTACCCTGCCAATCAGAGACTGCGCAGCTGCCCCAGTCATCCAAGATTAAAAAAAAATACATATATGAAATTGGAGGAGATACATTGAAGGAAATGTGTTTCGGTTTTCTTTTTCGGAATTATGGACTAAACCGTCAGACAAATACATATAAATAGAGCTATAGGTGACATTTCTGATGGGAATGCGCCGCAGTTATGTTGGGAATTTCACTGAGATGAATGATCGGATTCTTGCTTACACACCATTGTCAGAGCAGTGTCACAGCAGTTACGGCTCTTGTGTACAGATCGGAAGGTTGTGAGTTTGAATCCCAGTGCTCCCACACGGTCCCATCGTCTTCACAGCTGTAAGCTGCGAGGTATTTTGTATGCAAAGCCTTGTCAGATGGGTACACTTATGTAGATGAGAATTATGTAGAACCTTTTTTAAAGCCCCACAGGTAGGTAGAGGATGGAAACCTTCATTCTTTACTCACTAGATCATCAGAGATCATGATTCACTAGTTCCTTCTGGTGCTGGATGCCATTAGCAGTAGCTTGAAAACCAAGATACCTATAACCTGAGCATTGTCAACTTGGGATGGGTTCCATAAACATAATTGGGGATGAAGTCCTAGCACACACCTAAAGACCGGTGACGGAGTCGTGTATCTTTGAACTAGGACAGGTAATGAGTGTCAGCCCTTGTAATGGTCAGTAGATTTTCCATCAGCAATTTCTCTGAAACACAAGTGAGAAAAACAGAGAGGCTGCTGAGAGAATGACTTTATAACTGTTAAAATGTAACTGGAACAAACTAATAACAGCACAGCCTGTTACTTACCATCTTAATCCCATGCAATAACGATAAAGACATGAAAGAGAGGTTTTTGTCTTATAAGGGTACCTCGTAAATAAGGAATTACTGAAATATCTCGAAGCACCACATATGGCATACAAAAAGTTAGAAACATTTCTTATTAAAACTGGATCATTTGGCTAAGGTATTAGTTAGGATTAACCAGCAAAATAAGCATACTAAATTGAATCCTTGTTTTCTATTTTGGCAATGTTAGTTTTTTTTTTTTATTATTATTACTTTTTTATTATATACTGTATATATATATTACACTGTAGATTAATACATTTCAGCTCATACTCTTGTAGTTAATTGTTATAATGTGATCAAATTGGTTTACCATCAACAATACTGATTGTGCCTTTAGTTTCATTTGACTATAAAATCATGGCAGTGGCTTGCGTTAATGGTCTGGTGACGCTTTTGTTATTTGGCTTGGATACATCCGTTTTGGAAATCAATATTTAAAAGTGCACAATTCATTTTCTCCTTCTTTTTCTTATTATGTTTTTCTTGGCTAAAAGAGTGCTGAGCCACAAATACCTAATGTGTGCAGTCAGCGGCCATATAAAACCCCAAAACAATAATGAAAATATTTCTTATGTTAATGGTCCAAAAAAGCTGGCATGTCAATTTGACCTGTTCCATTTTCAATACCACTTGCAATAACACAAGCTTAAGATGGCTCAATGCAGGTGTCTTGGGCCTAACAGATGTCACTGTGTGTGTGGGTTGGGGGGGGGGGGGGGGGGGAGGGGGG
>JAOVYU010000067.1:4908946-4919224 GCA_025674565.1 Synodontis membranacea
GAGGGAGAGAGAGAGAGAGTGTGTGTGTGTGAGAGAGAGAGAGAGAGAGTGAGCGAGAGAGAGAGAGAGAGAGAGAGAGAGAGAGAGAGAGTGTGTGTGTGTGTGTGTGTGTGTGTGTGTGTGTTAAAAAACAAAGGAAATAATTTTGGGGTAAGAATCTACAGTAAGTTGTATATATATATATATATATATATAATAAAGACCCCTTATAATAGAATGATACAATTTTTCAGTCTTACAAGTTTGTGAATTAAAGCCTCTCTGTAGGGTATGGAGTTCAATCCATCTAGACTGGGTTGTTTTCTTTCCAGCTTGGGGTCCCTTCACAGCTCAGGGCCACTTCCCACCAGCCAGAGGAATCTTTCAACCAGCCTAGCACATGGTCTGGTCAGCTCTGGTCCTCATCCATTTACCATGGGACCTCTTCTGTCCAGTTTTTTTTTTTTTTTTGGTCAAGCTGGGGACATCTTTCATGTATATTGGGGTTTGTTCCAGTTTCGGGCCTCTTCTGGCAATCTCAGGGCCTCTTTCACCTAGCCTGTGGCCTCTTCCACCTCCTCAAGGCCCCTTTCATTCAACAAGGAGCCTCTGTTGTCTAGCTGAGGCTTCCGTTGTCCAACCTTTTGCTTCTTATGTCCAGCTCCTTCAGATTATCTGGTTTCTTCATTCCTGCTATTTAGCCAGGACCTCCTCTTTCAAGAGTGAGCCCTCTTCTATCCATCCTGATGTTTTTTTCTGTCCAGCCCATTGCTTCTTCCATCCATCCTGGGGCCTCCTCTGTCCAACCTTGCTTGTGTTCTGGCCAATCAGCTGCTTCTTCCACCCACCTTATGGCCTAAACTGACCTGAAAGTACAAGATATCTTCCCTGACATTAATATACATAATTGACCTTGATAATTGATATGGCCTTGGCTTATGTCATGAGGATTTATAAAAAAGTGTTACCAAATTAGAAGAAATAGCCTCCTTGGACCATATCCTGAGCATTTCTGCACACTGTCTTATCCCAGAATGCACACATTTTTGCAGTGTAAGTCCTGAGTACAGAGGCTTTCTCAGACACATGATCTGTGATGACCTCAAGCAAGGATATGAAATCTCACATCTTGAGGTCATATCACAAATCCAGTTATCTTGGCATACTACTAGTAATCTACTCAGTGTTCTGGATGACTAAAACCCTTAACAGATATTGTCACAGGCAGGCTTTCTCTATATGAACTAGGTCTTCTGCTTTGAAATACTGCTTGGATCCAGGCCAGGCATGGGAGAATGGGACACACAGTGAGGCAGATAGATAGAGCGGTCACCAGGCGCTTGCTCTTTCCCCCCATTATTCCTAATGAAAGAGAGAAAGAGAGTGAATGCTCGGGTGCGGCAGCATTTGGGCACGCTCCAGCTAGAACAACACTTGCGGTTTTGCGCTCGCATGAAGTGGAGCAGTTCCACATTCTGGTGGGTGAGCATAACGAGGATCTGACCGGGGTAAAGGGGCAAGACAGAGGAAGCTGGAGAATTAAAAGCGTGCTAGAATGAGTGCACATGGAGAGAATGCAAGAGCAGAACAGGCCGTAATGTCAAAGGCAGAGCACGTGGTACAAACAAACAGGCATGGAAATTCAAAAGCCAATAAGAATGAAAACAGAAGATATTGAGGATGGGGTGTCGCTGAAGGAAAGTGATCGTCGTGAGATTGTGAGAGCCTGTACAAAACACATGATAAGGATCAGTGGTCAAAGCATACAGCAGTGTATAGGACATGTATAGGGACAATGCCAGCAAATGATGCCACCTACTTTGAAGCTCCGAATGAATAAATAATAAAAAATTGTTTTGAATAATGAGGAATGTGATTAACGTGTGAAGACGTCGGTGCCCATTCCCGACCCTTGCTCCTGTGAGAACTTAAATCAAGGTTAATTTTAGAAACAATAAGCATCATGTAGGCATGTTTTATAAAAAAAAAAAATGGCACTGGCAGGAGTTAGGTAAGGGTGACTGGAGAATCAGGAGGAACCGAGACCCTGGCCCACAAGCACATATTTATTCTGTCACCATGCCCAGACGACCTCAAACCATCGCAGAGCCAAAGTGTGTGTATGTCCGTACGTGTGTTTGAGATTGTGGAGCGCAAATTGATCCAACCCTACAGCGGTACCACAGAGTAAAAAAAAAAAAGTCCCTTCAACACCACAGGAGCCCGGAATGTGCATAGTTTCCACTCACTTTTTCACTTGCATTATAAAAATAATTAAAGGGGATGTTGTGAGGGCTTGGAGTGGCCCTGATGTCTTCCTCTACAAAGTCTGCTCTGTCATCTCAGCAGGGCTTCTGCTCTGTTTCCACAGGTCAGCTCACTTCAAACAATATACCACAGACTGAAATGCATCTACTGTTGAATCAAAGTCAAAGAACTGTGTTCACACATGATCAGGGAACCGATAATACATGCAGTAATTACTCAGATGGCCGTAAAGTTGCATAATTATTGCCACTGTGCAGTAAATTAACTTAAAGGTCTTAGTTAGGCAGTTCCTGCAGGATGCATTGCACCGAATAAAATTTAGCAGTCTGTTTTTTATTGACTTGTGTTGTTTGTCTTAGACTTATTCACTTATTCTAAAAACTAACTACCAGATCAGTGTTGACATTGTTCGTGTTGCTTCATTTTTATTTCAATTTCCTTTTTTTTTTGTAATTAAATAGCAATCTGCGGTATTGGTTGCAGGCCATTGGTACTACTGTCATCTTCATATAGTAAACAGATCTCTCTGTGGTTTCTATGTGTGACTAGGATGAGGCTGTTGTGTGCCTCACAAATACCTGTCTTCATTCGAAACACATTAGGAAGCCATGCATTCATTCTTTCCAAAGTGAAGTGATGCACCCATCTGGTATGGAGTGCTGGGGCTGTGGGCGGCAGTGACGGGGATCTGAAAGCGTGTGCTCTCTGCTACTAGTTAACATCCATATGCAGCTTTGCTGGACAAGGGGCTGGCCCTGTGAGGCCACAGAGCGGCCAGGCCAGCAATGAAAAATGAAACGCAGCAGCCCCTCATGAAAACTCATGTCCAAAGTATATCCGCTTGCGTGTCTGGTGCTTGGGCTCTGCCATTTTTCCCCCTTCGAGCAGTGGATTATGTGTCTGTGTGCATGTGTGTGTGTGGGAGTGTGAGACAGAAAGGAAGAGCAAAACGAAATGTGTTCTCCACTGCTGTAAGTGTTAATGACTTAAGTAATAGCAGCAAAGGCATCACATGAACATGCCTATGCAGAATGGATGTTCACACGCTACTGCTGCTGTGGGAAAGCCTTCGGTAACACCAAATATTGAAACCGTATCCACCCCCAAAGTAACACTGACCCTGTTTACTCTTGGTTTCAAAATGTATCATGGGTATCGGATCACGAGCAGACAGCGTTAATACAAGAGTAAATGACCACCAGGACGCATTGGGATCCGATCACTCAAACCACTTCCGGAAGTTTTACCACGTACTGTACCACTCTTTTGTAGTGTAAATGCTAATGCGTACTGATGCATGTCCAACAAGGATGCAACAGGAAAATATCTGGTGGTTGTTTTAGTGACAGTGTGCACATGGTTGGAGTGCAAGCGAAACTAGATGTCTTTAGCCTGTGTTAAACAAATCTGGCACTTGTCTGGTGACAGAAACTGATATAATAATTGTGCGCGGGGCCCTTTGTCCCTTCTAGTGGAAGTGCTGTAGGATGTAATATGAACACACGTAATGAAATATGAACACGAGTGGTGTCAGCTGGACACCTTGGAGATGTATGGTCAAAACAGGTGTCCACTTCAGTCATCTGACCGCTCAAGACACATTTTAATACGAAGCGTAAACAGTGCTAGAGTTAGCAGAATTTGAAATCTTTTTTAATGGTACAGTATTGTACATTGGTTCAGCCTGAAAGAAATTACTGAAATCCATTAATCCTTTATAATGACCAACGAGAAATTAAAAAATGGACCATGGTGCCATCCTTGGCCAGAAAACGGCCGGTAGTGTGTTCTCACAGATGGGAACGGTAGATGATTTATGACATTCTCTACATGTCCCTAGCATGGACCTTCTTCAAGGTATAAGAAAGACATGCACCAAATCTTTTATATCTTTTATCTTATACCTTGACTTGTTCGTACAAGAATGAGGATATGGTTTTAATGGAGACTACAAAGCACTTCTGTAAGCTGCTCTGGATTGGGTCATCTGCCAAATGCTATAAATTTAGATGTATGCACATATGATTACAACAAGGAAAAAGTGGATTTCCTGTCACGGTGGACCGCCGAATAAAGCATCACAGCTGAAAAAAAAAAATGTTAATGACTCTGAAGCTTAAACTGGATGAATTAAAACTTTTAAAACATATTTATTGGTTTGCCTACTTTTTTGTTCAACGTTGCGAAGTTTCTCCCACCACACAAGCCAGTGGGCACTCTGAGACTACACTAGGCTTTCAAGTAGAGTAACAGTTACTGATTAGATCCAGATGCTTAATAAAGACACACACACACACACCAAACCTACAAATACAAATGCCCTGCCACGGGTCTAATTTTTCCATCAAGTTGCTCCTTTGCCCTTCAAATCTGGCCAAAAGTTGCCTTGAGGCACTCTGCATCATCTTCTCTTCAAAAGCAGTACTATGGCTGATACACTTGACTGGCAATGCAAATGAAGCAATTGGGCAGCAGGTTCTTTTTTCCCTAATCACTTCAACAATAAAATATAACCAAACATGAAGCTCGGTTTCCAAAACCTTACACCATATCCGTTGACCCAAAAAACAGTGTTTTTACTTTGCAACCTGAAATCTACAAGAAATCAATTGCACTACATTTCATACTAGTACTCAGGTATTTTGTTGTCTGGTCATTTTACATTGAATCGTAACAGCAGATCTAAACTATAATATAATTTTATATATAACCTGGAATGGCTCAAACTACAGATATGTCAAACTTGGAAGTGTGCGTGCGGTGACCTCGGCACCAGAGACGTCAGCAGCAGGTTCTTTAAGCCTTTATGTCATGTAATTCAAATGTAAATGCTTGATACCTTTTATAGCACTTTATTTGTAATTTTTATTTATTTATTTATTGCTTTTTGCTAGGCTACCACAATATTTTATTCACACATATGGACAGATTAGGGTTCATGTTTCATTTGGTAAAAAGTCTGTACGATAAAACATGTTTAAGGGGTTCACGCATCATTCCCTACAGTACGCAGGCTCCCTCAATTCCTCATGAGATGTTACATACATCTGGACACCGCTTAGTACATCCGAGCTACAGACACCGATTACAATGCAGGTGGCGCATTAAGTTTCAAACCTGTTGCAGAATCTACAGCTAAATGTAAAGTTCACGAGAGAAGAAAGTGGACAGATTTTAGCGGGAAAAACATGTTGCTATTAAATGCAGTCATATCTGTGTCGTTAAACATTTGGCACATGGCATGAAGTGCCATGAAAAAAGGGAATAACAGGTTTCTAAACCTGATCTGATTTGGCAGTAGGATGTACATTTACATTGGCTTCAATAATGCTTTCTCGTTTGTTGTCTGCAGAATATTTTTTAAGAGGTGATTTTAATTGGCATTAAATTACGAGGCCTGGTTAATTGACGTAAAAGTGTATCCCGTTGCTTAAACAGTAATTTTTTTATATTCAGTATTGGAATTGATCGTATTTAAAATGTCAATTTTTGATTAATGATATTGCAAAAAAAAGTAAAAAACAAACAAATCTCAGTTTAATTTAAGATTGTGTTATTAGATACCAAGAGCAACAGTAATGTGCTTAAGGTTAGGTAGACTGTGGATGCTACCTCCTCTTAGTAAAGGTCCTCAAACCCAATGTGATTGTTAAATTTAGAAGACGGAAAAAAAAAAAAACTATAGAAAATTCATTTCTGGAACGTCTTACTACTGCCATGTTCCCACATGAACATAGCTACATTCTATGTGTTTGTATTGTTTTGTCAACGAAACTGTTCGGTAAAAGGGAACATTTCAATTCAAGACAGTAACGAATCCATGTATGGAAACACTAATGAGAATGCTTGTTCCAATGACCAGTAGGTAGTTTTAAAGGTTTTAGTTTAAAATGTTTTAAGCGAGTCCAATGCTCTATAAAGGCGAAGCTCAAAATACTGGCACTAGAAAAAACAAGGTGCGCATCTTAAGATATTCTGACGAGTATATGGTAACATGGAATTAATTTTAGAGGGGCAAAAAAAAAAATCTGTCAATGTAGTATTGTTTGTGTATGCAATTCCTGCGAAAAGTTTTTGAAAGACTATATCCAGACGTGTATTATTTTTGCAGATCACATCTGGCCTTGCGAGACTAGTAAAACTACTACAAGTCCATCTTGGCATCGGGCCCAATGTGCATAATGCCCAGGTTTGGGATTAAAAAAGCCTACATACTTGTCCTACATATTTTCATTTAATAGGCCTCTTGGGTGTCCACCTGGGACTGGCACAACCATCCACCCCTCGCCTCCTCCCCAGTCTGGGCAATAACTTGATTGATTTGTGGCCTTGGTTGCCCACTTAGGACTTAGGACTTTCTCCTTAGGTTATTTCTCCTTTGTATGACCTGACTGGGAAAGGACCTGCATACCAAGGGTACCCAGAGGGAGGCAGTACTGTATGTGGGGTACAAAAACATGTCTATAATCTGTCACAGTGGCTGTAAGTTAATTTTGATGGACCAGACAGTAAAGGTGAGGGAATAGTTTCAGAAGAGATGCTTCTCACCTCTACAGGATTGATGGTGGTGGTGCAGAGTGTGTAGGAGGCAGATCCAGCGTTGGAATCTCTACAGAGTTGGGTCCCCAGTGAGAGCACACTGTTACTCAGAGGAAACAAATGTAAGCATGTATCATCACAGACATTCTGACATCAGAAATGCTCGAAGGTACATCATTCTTTCACTTTCTATTAACTCTTCTGTTGTATTTGTTTTCTTGTCTGGTCATCAGATGACTGAGTCAGTAGACAGCACTCCTTTTTGGTAGCCAAACACATTGTTTGTGAGCTTGTTGGTATGGCCCGTAGACCTCAAAGCTCATTTAACAGAGCATGGCTTGAATTAGACCACACCGAAACAGTCTGTGATTCAGGATTAGTCAGGAGTGCACACCCTCCATGCTTGCTTTCTATTTGTTCCACAAACCGTTCTTGAGCTGTACACAAATACTGCGTGCATGGCATTTGCTCAAACAGCTTGTCATAATTTTGACGGTCCTGTCCACAGATGTTTGAAAAATTCAAGGTCAAGCCAAACTTAAACTCCTTAAACTCTTGGCTTATTGGAAAAAACAAAACAAAACAACAACAACAACAACAACAACAGCAAAACAAAAAAACATTCATAGAGCAAGAACTCTTGACCTCGGTATAACCATGTCTGCATGCAAACTCCTTTGCCTCACACCTTTCCTAATCCTCTACAGCTGAAATCAGTCACCATCTCCACACATTGTGTCGATCTCCCAGAAAAACAGAATAGTCTCCTGCCAGAGCTAAAAATATCTGCCAGGGACAAAACCAGGCCTGATATTAGCGAGCAAAAGTCACATTCCTGTCCATCCATGACTCCAGGCTCCACTGTAATTAAACCTAACAGAGGTGTGAAGCAGAGCTCTCGGCCTTATTTTTTGTGCCTGCCTTTTTTCTCTTGACCACTCTCGCTTTATCCGTGTAATTTCCCTGTTTGTTTTTTTTCCCCGTCAGGATGTGTGGTGTGACACTGCCTGAACCCAACACTGAACATTGTGTTTGGAAGTGTATCTGATCAGTGTGAACGTGCGTTAGAACTCAGGAGGTGAGTAAATGGTTGGAGTTGCCTGCATATTTACTGGAAAGGGAGAAAGGGAGAAGAACCGGAGGAAGGAGAAGTATCTTATTACACGGTCTGTGTGTGAAGGACTTTTTTTTTTTTTTTTTTTCTTCCTCCCTTTACACCAAGACTGCTCATTGAATACAGTCCAACTGGAAAATAATAAGAATAGTGGTGTTTAAAAGAACATTTGGAAAGAGGAATAAAAAGTAGGAGAAAATGGCAAAGGCTGCACTTTTCCATTCAGCCATCACACCTGATTTATCTGAAATATTCCTGGAAAGCTGGAAAGGCGGCCACCGGCGCTGTGTGCAGCCTACCAGGCAAAAACCCATGTCTGAAGCCCTTAATCATAGGGCTCACAAACACTTGTGAAGGGTCTGTGGCTTCGACACTGTATTTCCAGATATTAACATAACCACAAGAGGAAACATTTACAATTAAATGTATTAATAAAAGGTGAAAAATAAACTACACAAAAAAAATTAGGCACAGCTGTGACGTCAGGCCATGCAGTCACAGAGACAGATCTTTATGCAGTCACACTAACTCTTCTTCACCCATTATACAGCACCATGACAATTTTCCATATTTGAATGGCTTGTCTAATTTGTCTCAATTTATGGATTTCTGGATTGCTTTGTATCAGGTTATTAATATTAAATGACTGAGTTCCACAATATGTCCATTAAATTTGAATGTGATATTGTGACAAATATGCAATTTCAACCTGATATTGTAATCTGGATATAATTACGCAGTTACGCTATCAGTCAGATTTAGATCAGTGAGTCTCCTCATACATATATTTACACAAAGTCAGGGAATCTTCTTGGTTATAGTAGGTTTTTCATTAAACTAACTGCATTTTCATATATATATATATATATATATACCACAATTTTTTGTCTAAATGCTGCCACAAATGATTTACAAAAAAATTTCTTCATATCCAGGCCTATTGTTTCTGTTATAATGAATCTGCAGAGATAAGATGCAAGTGCAGACTAATATAAAAACACAGGCAAAGGCTCAGGGGCTCACAAACAACATTTCGGAGACTTCACAAACAGAGTCAATAAACCAGAAAAAAACAGACACAGAGAATAAGACTAATAACGTATGGTTTGGCAAATGAACACAGAAAGAATACGTCACTCGACGACTCTGAATACGACTCTGAATACGACTCTGAATACGACTCTGAATACGACTCTGAATACGACTCTGACTAGTAACTGGAGTGAATGTAATTCTCTACTGAGTGTAATTGATGAATGGGTGTGTTTGATTAGAAATCAGGTGACCCTGAATATGTGTGTCGTCGGGATTTGTAGTCTGTGGCAGCCATCTCTGTAAGCTGTGGTGCATTCTGGGAATCTGAGCCCAGAGTGTACTTTGATGCCAATTTGAATTCTTCCTCAAGGAGCTCACTCAAGGAGCTTACTCCAGGAGTGGACTTCTTTCTAGGATGTCCCCTGGGACTGGGGCCTGTTAACGGCGGGTGTCTAGTAGGGAGGTCCTTAATGAGCCAAGGATCCAGAATGTATCACTTGTAGCCCCTAGACCTAGGCCTAATGTACATTTTATATACATAATACAATATTAATTTAGCATTACTTGTAGTATCCCAAAGCACCATAGGCCTAAATGTAGGGCCTAATACACCAATAGTTTAACTACAAAACACAGACACTCACCTTGTCCATGACAAGGAAAAGAGCCTTATTTTTCACCTTCCAAACAACTACAGTATGTATGTTAACCATCCTTGTGTCAGTTGGTTGTAGGCCTCAAGAGCCTTGTAACTTTTCAGTTCCTCATCCTGTATAATACCTCAGTTTCCATATTAAGTAGTTGGACAGGTCTGGATATGCAAAATCGGGCAGATCCTACATGTGTAGGGACTCCATGGAATTTAGTCGAATTTCTTTAAACAAGTTTGATGGCAAATTGTATGGGTGTTTTACATGTATCTAACATCTAATCTTACCAACGACCAACGTGGCGGCATAAAAATTCTTTATGACATCACTGCCGGGCCCTATATTGCGGTGTCTGGGGAAGCTGAGCTTGTAAGTAATTTTTTGGCTCAGGATTTTCTATGGACCAGTACACTTGGTGTTGAATTTCTTGCAACCCTGATAGTCTCCGGTAAATAACCACATCCACCTTCTTTTTGATAATTAGGGGTTTTGCCTCTTTCTGCCAGTGAGCCAGGTGCCAATATGTGCTCTCCCATACATGTACGCTTCTCCTGAAACAGTCATCAACCACAGGGAAGCCTGCGGGGTGGGTGTTCCATGAGAGCAGTGGAGGATGCACTCAAAAAAATGATATGTTGGCATTGCTTAACTTTTTTATGTCAACAGGTTCCACGTAACTGAGTTAAGTTGCCT
>JAOVYU010000067.1:5085205-5111678 GCA_025674565.1 Synodontis membranacea
TCTATCTATCTATCTATCTATCTATCTATCTATCTATCTATCTATCTATCTATCTATCGCAGACTGGCTGCATCTATTACGCTGGCTCGCCGTCATGCACTTTCACGACTCATCTACACTTGCACACACAAAAGTAAAGGAAACACGACTGGCCACAGGAGGTGTTTTCTCTGGTCGTGTCTCTCTGCCAAGCTCAATATTAGCCTGGCTGGCGGGGTCGCGTGCACCGAGGAGACTGCTGTAGTGCACAAGCCACCAGCCTGCTTAAAAAGAGACAACACCCACATGCACACTTCCTCCTTACTGCTCTGTTTTTGAACTGTCTGAATGAGCTGCCTTTCATGGCCTGGTGGCCAGCTGTTTGCAGGAAAAGAACATTAGTGAGTGGTTTGTTAAAACAAATAATAAAAAAAAGGAACGGGATGAGTAGCAGTATGCATACTCGTTTCTTCTGTTTGCAAGTTTTTCTTTCACCTGTTACGTTGACGTTTTAATTTATTTAGTAGTTTGCTTTTACCCACTACTTTGCTTCCGTTGACCAGTTTGCTTTTCTCTTACTTGTGTGCTATAGTTTACTTGCTTGTTTTCACTAGTTGGTTGGCTTTTGCTTGCTGGTTTGCTTTTGCTTGCTACTTGGCCTTCTCTGACTCCTCTGCATATTTTTTTTTCTTTCTCGTTTTTGTTCGTAGCTTGTTTTTGCTCACTAGCCTACTCACTATTCGCCTTACTCAGAACGAGACTTTAATTATCGTGTATGTTTTATATACAGCAAGTGCATTTTGCTTGGTGAGTGCATATGTAACTTACTAAACAGAAAAACACTGGACAGTTTAAAAAAAATATTCAGGAAGTTATCAAAAAAAATAGAACGTGGGGGGGGGGGGAGTGGTATGAATAGCAAAAGGAAAGGAGTAACAGAGTGCATGCTTAATGAATAATTACACATTGTTAGATGGAGTGTGGAGGAGAGGGTGTTTGAGTGTGGAAAGGCGACGTGCGTGTGTGTGTGGGGGGGGTTGAACTTTTTGGCTATAGGAGGATTTCAAACTGTGACTCACCTAAACAAACAGTAGCGTGATGAATACTTTGACCCATTGTGGTCAGTGTCTAATGCTATTTAATAAGTCTGAGTCTCATTGGGCTATTTAAAAGTACATCCATCAAAAATCAGTTTGCTAACCAAACATTATCAAACCGCAAGTGAGCTGCAAATGGTCATTTCAGTTCTCAAACAGAACTCAAATGAACTCATTTTTGTGGCAATCAAAGCAGTGTTAACATTTACAAAAAGTGCGGCATATTATAGGATTACAGTGTCTCAGAATGTAACCATGTGAACACATTTAAGCAGATGGTCACCATTTACTTGTCATTTATTTCACAAAAGTTCCCAGAGAAAGTTTAGAGCAAGGTCACTGTACCAGAAAAAAAAACTGGATGGGTTTGTCTTGATTATTGTTTTTTTTTTTTTTTTTTTTTTTCTTGGCTAGTTTCATCCATCTCTCTTTTATAGGTCATTATTAACGAAGATTATTCATCAAAATCTGATTATGTTCATTTGTGTCCTTTGATTGCAGTGTACATTGGCGATAACTTTTGCAATGAAGCCATGTATCAGCAACATTAAAATGAATTATTACTTGATTGGTCAATTATGGCATCCTACATTTCTTTTTTATTTATCATAGACTCTGGAAAAACTCTGCTAACTTATTATTATTTTTTGCTTTAATAAAGTAATACATTAACGGCATCGTCTCGTTCATGTTACCCTGTGGCAAAAAAGGTACATTTACCAAAACTTTAAATAAAAACTGCCAACAAAAAAATAATAAAAGGGCTCTATTTCTGGTGAAAGTTGCAAGCTTTTTATTTAATGTTGACTTTGTTATTTAAAGTTGACGTCCTTATTTTTAAAGTTGACGTTTTTCATTTAATGACATTTTTTATCTAAAGTTGACTTTTTTTTTTTTTTTTTTTTTTTTTTTTTTAGTACCTTGACACGGTAGAAAACACTACGAAAAATGTTTCTAATATTAATTTTAATATACATGAAACTTTTAAATCGTGGTTAATGTCTCAGCTGTCCCCAGTGAAAAGAAGAGAAGGAGGACAAGGGAACGGTGCAGAACAAACAGGAGTGGTTAAAAGACACAAAGAGCTGGGCGACTGAGAAATCAATCAAAACTGGAGGACGTAAATGGAACACGGTATGGGCTATAGCAGTTTACAGACTGGTTAATAGAAAAGAAAATGTAAACAGACTTTCACAATTGCAGGGCCAAGAACCTCGATCAGGTGCTGTGGGTGTTTTAAAGTTCAAAGTTCTAATCTCAAAACTTACTCGATTGGCAGCTACATAGCAGTTAGGGCTGGAATACTGTACTGTATGTCGACACTTCTGAAAGTGTGATGTAATGACCTGTGCTACCTTCAAAACTGTGTGTTTAAATCTGAAATCAAGTAGATGAGGCAGAGAGGGCCATGGAGACTTTTACTCTGAAAAATTTGTAATAGGCAGTGAGCATATTTGTCTCAACCACAATGCTGAGACCAAAGACCACAAAGATGCCAAAGAACATGTGGATAAAATTACAGAGGGTGCATCTTTGCTGAGCCTGACAATCCAAACTTCCCCATGGCTGGTATTACAAAGTATATATCCTTTGCCCTCCTGATGTTAAAGCTTTCTACCTTTACGCACCATAAAAAAAGATCAACAGCTACTGAATAGAGAAGTAGTGTGGTACTCTCGTGTGCCCATTGGGCACCATTTCATTGGGCAAATGGTTCCTCAAATTAGTCAGGCTTTCAAGAAGGTAAGGTACATCTTGAGGAGCACGGTTGTCCAAATCCTGACTTTTTTTTTTTTGCCAGATAGCTTTTGTTTTCACGAGGGAAATGCAATGAAATAAATGCACTGAATGCACGCATTTGTGCAAACGATTTTCTTTACCTTAATAAATACGCTTCTGTTATTAAATAACAGCTAGAAAATATCACCCGGCTGAGTCATGTAAAATGTAGAAACCGTCGTAGGATCAATTTCAATTGCTTGTAGTTGTGTTCGTTGCTTTCATCTTGTTTTGGGAATTCCTTAATAGGTTATGAAAATAAGCACATGTTCCGAATAAATCCAGCCTTGCAGTATGGAGCGTTTGCATGCTCATGCTTTCAGCCTTTGTTTTTCTCAGATCAAATCTATATTAATGAACAGGGCCTCGCAATGGGACTTCCCATTTCGAGGCTGACACCGAGATGAATGAGGCAGCGAGCCGTCTACAGGCGTTTGTCATAGACAAACGAGAGCGAGGACCACCAATGAGCTCACGACCGACATGCTGAGCCACCGCTCGCTCATTTGTCTCACTGCTTGAGTACATCGATGAGATTGATATGCACACACAGTGAGTCAAAGAGCAGACAAGTCCTGCAGAGAGAGAACGAGACACTGGTTGTTTTCCACGTCAGAAAAGGCAAAAAAGGGTTCGTGATCATTCACTAGAACATTTAGATGAACTGTATAGGTACTAGTCTGTGACCCAGAAGGCTTTTCACGATGAGATTTAAAGCTTATCCTTATAATAAATTCTGAGATCAGCTGCTTAGCAACTTTCTTAACGGGAACACGCAGAAAAGACTCTCTCTGGTCAAACAGCAAAAAAAAAAACAAACAGTCATTTAATTTTGTTGTTCACTTGATTGTTTTCACAGTTGCTAATTTGCATTCACTCACTGGTTTTTGTTTGTTTGCTAGCTTTCACGCACCAGTTTGTTTTTCACTTGTTGGGTTGCTTAGGGGTAGATGGTGGCCTAATGGTTAGGGACGTGCCCCCATTATCAAAAGATTGCAGGTTCGAATCCCATGCCAAGCACTGCTCCCCGGGTGCTGAACATAGCTGCCCCCTGTGGTGTATCATGTCATGTCACGTGTGGTTTAAATGCAGCGAACATTTGGTTGTTGTGTGCTTTGCTGTGGTGTGTCAATAATGACAATTAATCTCTTTCACTTCACTAGTTTTTGTTGTTTATTAGGTCACTTTTGCTCTCTAATTTGCTTTTGCTTGTGAGTTTGCATTGGTTTTCTAGTTTGCTAAGTTGCTTTTCATTCTCTAGTTTGCATTTTATTTGGTTGTTTGCTAGTTTGCTTTTGTGTGCAAGTTAGCTTTCTGTGCTAGATTTCTCTCTTTTTTTGTATTTTTCATTTGCTACTTTGCTTCCACATGCTTGTTTGCTTTTCTTGGACTGTTTGGTTTTTGTCTGCTTCTTTGCCTTTGCTATTCTACTTTAGCCCATTAGTTTAGCTTTGTGTGTTACAGTAGTTGGCTTCTGTTCAGTAGTTTATTTTTACTCATTAGTGTACTTTTGTCTGCTAGTTTGCTAGTTTTGCCCATTAGTGTGCTTTTCTTTGCCTGTTTTTTTTTTTTTTGTTGGCCTAATTTAAACTAATTTATATCATGTGCCGGTTTGCTTTTACTAATCAACTTGCTTTAATTCACTAGTTTGCTTTTGCCTGCTAGTTTTCTTTAACCCCATATTTAGCTTTTGTTCACTAGTTTGCTTTAGCTTGCTCAATTTGAGCATTTGGTTTAATTGTAAACAGTAAATAATTTACAGACTGGATTGTCACTATGTGAATTAAAGCTTGCACTTCTAATAATTTTCATGTAATGGTTCTTCATCGGATAAGTCTTTTAGTGAAATTATTAAAAAAAAAAAAAAAAAAAAAACATTAAGAAAAATCCTCCCTTGGTACAAGAGCTTAACTCGACCTGAACTCCTGCTCATACAGCTTTTATGCACTGATGCTTTTATTAAATTGTTCTTTGGCTACATACCCGGATGTCCAGCTAGTCGTCTTTCTCCTACCATAAGAAATAAATTAAAGCCCCGTAATTCCAGATTCGAGCATGCCATTGCTGTCCATATTTCAATGAATGTTGCGAGTAGAAAGGATTGAGGCTCCTTTCACCACCGCAGAAGCGTACATTGCCTACATATGGCATGCACCAGAGAGATGGTTTTACTTAAGTCCTGTGACTAATCCGCAAATGATGTGGATGAATAATATCCATATTTTTCATTTATCTCTTGACGTGCCTCTTTTTTCTTAGTAAATACAGCTGAATTTGTTATGCTTGGTATCCATTGGCAGCACTGGCAGCTTGTTGCATGTGTTATGTCAGTTTGTGTTGCACTTAATGATGAAAGTTAAGAACATGTGCTGCCTGTTGGCAAGGCATGTAGAGAGAGAGTAACTTGTAGACCCTTAAGCTTAGTCTGGGATCATTAAGCAACCCAGATAGCATCATGGCATTGTTTCAAGGTTGAAATGTGGTTGAATGCATTGATCTGATATTGAATCAATGTCATTTCGATGTCATTTTAAGTATGTGCGCTATCGGGGGAACTCTTTTGCTGCTCATGTGCAAAATCACCAATCGATATAATTCCGAAGGCAGCTCTGCTTTAGAGGTAGAACACAACTGATTAGTGTTTAATATCTGACATGTTTGTACTGTATATTTGCAGACTAACAGCGAGCTACATACCCAAAAAGTTATTAACATTAACTCGCTAGCTTACAAACTAATGCTAGAAATAACAAAATAATAATAAAAAAAGAACCAAGAAGAGTTTAACCAAATAGTGATTTTCTTGTTTTTTTCATATTTATACCATAGTGCTGTTGGATTCTTAGCTGTGATTGGTCAGAAGGTGCTGATTAAGTTTCTATAACAGAATCTCTGACAGTGTCAGCTGCAAAATAAATTACAAGTTTAAATTAATGCATACACCTGTTCTATTAACTCATTCACAGGGACTTGCATGATGCATAAATTATGAAAATCTGGTGTTAATTAAAAGACATTGTTTAGACATTTATGGAAGGAGTCTCCAGTGTCAGCACGCTGTAACTTTTGTGCCATGGGAATGTCTTCAGAACAGATGGTTTTGAGATTTTTGCAGTTTCTCAGCAACATGACACACTGCGTTTTATTAAATTCAAGTGAGAGAAAAATGGGAGGCTGGTGAATGAATAGCTGTTTATAGCTGCTATTAAGTAAGTGATAAAAGGAGCTTCCTTGTCCGGCAGATGTCCTGTAACGTTAAAATGTAAACACAAATGGTTAAAAAGAGTGTTTCATTCATTAAAGAAAATAAAGAAAGAAAGAATGTGACCCTTGGTAAATTGCTGTGCACGTGCCCTGTCATCATTAGGAAATCGTGTGTTTGTATCCAAAAGATTCCAACAGCCATCTGTGGATGGGAGTCAAGGGAGGAAAAATTACCGTGCTCTCTGGGTGGGAGAGCTGTCGATCCGATCTCGGTCCTTGGTTTATGTACGATATAGAAGAGCGTAATTATCACTTTCCCTTTGAGTATTTCTAAAAGCAGTTTAAAAAGAGAAGCAATTTAAAACGAGGACAATGACTGGCTTCATGTGTCCGAGGACACACGTGATTGCCTTCACCATCTCCATTTGTTAGCTGTAGAAAGACCTGAATGGGTTGGTAGGAATTGGCAGGAAAGAAAATGGTCAGGTGTAATACTGTGATATGAGAGGATTATTATTAGCTTTATAGAAACATAATCTACTTTAGGGTGGGTAAATTAGCTCTGCTTCAAAATTGGCCTCATCACATCACCCTGTTGTTAATTATTTTCCTATAACAGGATACCCAAGTGTCCAAAACCATCTTAGGGAGATGGTCAGACAAATACCAATTCTTTTTAGCCACATCAGCCTTGTAGCCCCTGTGCAAACAAGAAGCAAATCTCAGCAAATGTCTCGGCCGATCAGCTACACTTGGGGTAAAAGGGGAACTGTGTGTATTTGATTTTACACCCAACTTAAAATCTACACCAAAATGTTCTCCACACAGTCCCTATTTATAACACAGCTACTCAGAAACCCTCGGTTTCAGTTTCAGTCTGAGTAAACTGTGAACACTGGAGTGGTGTTGGGTGTAGACGCCATCATCATCCATGCTTACCGCATAATGTCAGGTCCTCTGACGTGGTTTTGTTGGCTACATCTGAAAACAAAATAAGCCATCGCTTGGAGAATCATTTAAAAACGCTGGTGTCATAGCCCAACCAGCTGCTTTTCACTCAAGCCTCCGTGGCGCTGTGGGAGGCTTTGCTGTGAAGATGTGAAAAAATTCCAGGAAAGATGAGACTGGCAATTTTTCCAGCTACTCTGACCCAGTCAATATCTCCTGTCTTAAATATTAATTCTTGGATATGCAAATAATGAGGATTTTTTTTTTTTTTTTTTTTGAGTTTTCTGAAGCCTTTTCGCATCAGATTTTCCCATTGCTCCTCGTTGCACAGATTTTCACAGTGCATTTTTGTCCGATGACACTTTGATTTGAGTTGGGCTTTAAAGAGAATTGAGAATTGGAGGAAAAATCCCTAATTCTGCCTTCTTGGCTCAGCAACGAGTCCCACCATGTTTAAAGAGACAAGAGCTGGAGCTTATGAATAATGCCTTCAGCCTTTGGCATAACTGGGACAGAACTAATCCTCCCTAGCAAATATATACCTCCCTCTCTGAATTTTACATCCATAATGCAATAATAATTAGGCCTCATAGACACAAGTCCTGCGACACATATATCAACTAGTACGATTTAAACCTCTACAACTTCATATATATATATATATATATATATATATAGAGAGAGAGAGAGAGAGAGAGAGAGAGAAAGATGGATTGGATTATATTACTCATTCCAAATATGTGGTATGACAGTTACAATCATCATACATACATCTTCTGGATCGTCTAAATCTGGCATGAAAAATACAGCATATGCTTTTTGGCAAACTTTATAAAGAGCTGACTTTAGCACACTGATAGTTCTCCTATCTTGCTGTCACATTTCTATTACTTTTTTTCTTCTCAGTGTGGAATCACAATTCCCCCTCTTTCCCCTGTAACTGTCAGGGGAAAAGCCACGGATAAAAAATGAGCCCCGATCTCTCTGTCTGCTTTAAAAGCCATCGGTCTAGCAGATATCTCGAACATATCCATGCTTCAGTCTCCTCTATGTATACTGATGGGTCTGGAAAAAAGATCTATCCACGTTAGGCTTGAATATTGGGGGAATCAAGGCAGCGCACTTCAAAAATGAAGTGCGAGAAAGTGTGCTGAAGAGAAGCACAACTGCTGTGAGACTCAGAGACAAAATGTCTGCGTTTAGAGTGTGGTCAAGTGAGGTGGGAGCCAAGTGACTTGTTTTAACATGCTGGAACAGGATAAAAAGGCACTCAGATGGTCGCAAGGCAATTTCTTTGTTCTTATACGTCATCGCGTCAGAATAATAGGTACTGAAGTCATGCATGACTGCTGTGAATAAAAGCAAACTATGTGTCCCTGTGTGACTTTGCCCAGGCCGTTCCTCATGCCAGTTCAGTGAGAAGAAAATAAACTACAAGTACATTTATTGGATTAAAAGAATGGACAAATTTCTCTCGGTATGGTTATCCAGTTTGACATTTGGGTAAGGCTATTGGGAGAAAAGTAATACTCATGGGGGATTTTTTTTTGTAGTCTGCTTCTTTTTTTTCTTACAATTAGCAGGACAGTATTTTGATAATAAATTTGCTTTAAAATAAAAATTGCTTTCTCTTGTTTTAATCCCAGGCAACTAGATTTGCTACTGAACGTGCATGTGTGTGTGTGCATGATTACAGGGGCTAAATGAAAAACATTGCTTACAGTCACCTGCATATCTTAGAGATAGACTATATGGACAAAAGTATTGGGACACGCCTCTTAATTATTGAATTGAGGTGATCCAATCAGACCCCCTGCTACTAGTTTACAAAATCAAGCACCTAGCCATGCAGTCTGAATTCACAAACTCTTGTGAAACAAAATGGGTCATTTTGAAGAACTTAGTGACTTCAAGCATGGAACAGTGATAGAATGCCACCTTTGCAATAAGACAGGTCATGAAATTTCATCCCTGTTGGATATTTCATGGTCAACTCTAAGTGGTATTATTGGCAAGTGGAAGCGTTTAGGAACAACAGTATCTCAGCCACGAAGTGGAAGACCATGTGAAGTCACAGAGTGGCTACTAAGGTCCATGGTGTGTAAAAGTCGCCAACGCTCTGCCGATTCAACAGCTGAAGAGTTCCAAACTTCCACTGGAATGAATGTAAGCTCAAAAACTGTGCAGCAGGAACTTCATGGAATGGGTTTCCATGGCCGAGCAGCTGCATGCAAGCGTCACATCACCAAGTCATATGCCAAGCTTCGGGTGGAGTGGTGAAAAAAACACTGCCACTGGAGTGTGGAACAGTAGAAACATGTTCTGTGGAGTGACGAATCACGCTTCTCTGTCTGGCAGTCAGATTGGCAAGTCTGGGTTTGGAAGATGCCAGGAGAATGTTACCAGCCTGGCTGCATTGTACCAACTGTGAAGTTTGTGGAGGAGGGATAATGGTGTGGGGATGTTTTTCAGGGTATTGGGCTATTCCCCTTACTTCCAGTGAAGGGAAAACTTAATGCTTCAGCATACCAAGGCATTTTGGACAACGCTATGCTTCCAACTTTGCGGACACAGTTTGATGAAGGCATTTTTCTATTCCAGCATGACTGTGCCCCAGTGCAAAAAGCAAGGTCCATAAAGACATGGTTTTATGAGTTTGGTGTTTAAGAACTTGACTGGCCTTCACAGAGCTCTGACCTCAACCCCATCGAACATGTTTGGGACGAACTGGAATGGGGAGCCTTGCGAGCCAGGCCTTCTTGTCCAACAGCAGTGCCTGATCTCATAAATGCTCTACAGAATGAATGGGCACAAATTCCCACAGAAACACTCTGGAATCTTGTGGAAAGCCTTCCAAGAAGAGTGGAAGCTGTTAAAGCTGCACTCATATACACTAGATAACTTGCTAGAAAATCCCAAAACCCAAGTCCTATTAGGATTGATTAGTTTATCAGGGGGATCATGGTAAAAGACTATTTTCCAGGTCTTCTCATTGATAAAAAAACGCTCGCATCCAGACAGCAATAAAATGACCAGAGCAGGAGTGATACTCTAGCAGGTTGTATTTTACTACGAACCTTGATGCTTCCGTCAGGTGGTCATATGGTCTTATGATTATGTTCCATTCACAACATGGTGTCCAAGTGGTTGAAGAGGCACTGTAGTAGAGGAGACACGCTGGCTCTTACTTCACTTTGGAACGAACCACAGTTCCAGCAACAGTTCGAAAATACAATAAAAAAAAAAAAACACAATTACAAAGCATATGAGAAATATCCGTTTTTCATTTTGCAACTTGGGAAGTGTTTATTATCTGAGAAGGTCACTTATATGATAATACCTGAATACGACAAGCAGCAGGAGTCAAACATCTTTAAAAAATAAATAAATAAAAGAGGCGATACCTGTGTAGAAAACTATGAATATGTGTAACCAGAATAAAGTTATAAGGCGATAGCTGAGTTTGGTGAAAAATAGTATATAATACATTGTATAATTTTTCTCAGAGGACGTTTGAATTCCCAGTGGAATATGATCAATCCAGATGGAAATGATATCACAGAAAAATAGTAAAATTACCCCGGGACCCCATATAAATTGACCTCTCCAGATAGGGCTTTAGAGGTGCTACATGTAACCTCCAGCTTTGTTACCTACAAAACTAGCTAGCTATGCAACTAGCTATCCAAAACCATTAAAATTTCTTCTAAATTTGTTAGCTACCTAAATAGCCATCTGGATAACTGGCTAGACAAAAACTTAAATGCACTACTTGTCATGACTAGCCAACACAGGCGACACAGCTAGCTAGACAAAATTATTACGAAACCTTCTTAATTTGTTAGCTATGTAAATAGTTAGCTTGATAACTAGCTCAACAGAACCAACACTTAGTTGCGCTACTTGTTATCACTCATAATCGTTATGATGTCCTTTAGCTGTATAAATTGTTAGCTGGATTTCTAACTAGACAAAACCAACACTTTTAAGTGGAATGCTTTTATGTCTTTCTAGCTGTCTGGCTGTGTTAACTGCAAAATTAGATAGATACACAGTTAGAAAAAAAGATGTCCTTTCGATTTGCTAACTACATAAGTTCAGCTGGAGTGTAGGTTCGAACCCAGAACCTTCTTGCTGCGAGACATTGGACTATTGATCGGAAGGTCGTGAGTTCAAATCCCAGTACCACCATGCTGCCAGTGCTGGGCCCTTGAGCAAGGCCCTTGACCCTCAACTGCTCAGTTGTATAAATGTGATATATGTGAGTCACTCTGGATAAGGGTGTTTGCCAAATGACATTGTAAAGCCTGATGTATGTACAAATGTAAATGTGACAAATGTAAATGTGATGTAAATACATAAAAAGTAGTTTCTAGCTGGCTACAGGGCAAGCTAGACAAAAACAATATACAGTATAACTAGCTTTGTATCTAGCTACACAGCTGGACAAACATAATATTTAGATGCCAAACTTTGCTGTTTAGCTTTGAGTGTCACTTGCCATAGCTTTCATATGTGCAATTTAGGGTGCAAACTTTTGATCTAACCAAGCAGGACATGTGGTGATTAAAGGAATTGTGGTCCTTTAGTGACTAAATCTGGTAAAAGTTAGCGAGAATTGCTAACATAACCAACAGCAGCTCTAACCATGTCAATCCTTTGCCTCACTGGCGAAACTCAAGCCAAGCTCCATGATTTATCAGCCAACCATCACATGACCCCACGGACTTATTGGCTGAAGTCATGGTTAGGTTGACGTCATTCCGAGCACCCATTATTGTCACTCTACTTATAGAACAAGCCAGAACGGTGCTTATTAAATGTGAACATTGCTTGATCTTTGCCAGTGATTAGAGTCCCTGCAGAATGTGTTTAAAGCTTTTCAGCCCATTACAACTCTCTCTCAGCCACACAGTCAGGGAGACGAAAAAAAAAAACAAAAAAACAAGCCAGCGTTTATGGGACCACATCTGCTCCGAGCTGTAGTCTGTAAAAGAATTAGATACAATGAAATGAACTTCAAATTAGACTTGACAAATTCCAAATACCTTCCATGCATCTAGTAAATCAAGACCACTGGCATTTGTCGTCCGACCTACTCCACTCTAATTATTGCCATATTTTGGTGCACAGGATCAATTGAGCTGAAAAATCCTTGAGAGACTAAAACTTGGTTAATTCAAGGAATCCAGTAGAGCTGTAACGCAATATCTGTATGTGTACTCAACCGGAAATGGTGTTTTTTTTTCCTTTTAATTAAAAACGAACCCTACCTCTAGGCTTCCGTAAACAGTGAGAAATTCCCAGAGCTAGAAATTCCAGAATTATCAGTTCCTCAACCTCATCTACATCGCTCCAGTTCATAATTGGTCAAACAGAGATGTGCGTGGAACTGATTTGTTTAATCCCACCTAAAATACGTAATTATTTTTGTTTGTACCTGTAAATTAATTTACATTTCCAAAACATAAACTAGCTAGCAGGTTAATTCAAACCCATGTGACTTTGATCAGGCAGTTACCAAGGATGTTGGAAATGCATCGTCTAGCAGTGTATGTTTAGTGTTAATATTTGTCCTGCAAGCTTCATATCTGATAACTAACCTTCACGGACATGTCCTGCTGGATCCCAGTCCTGATGCACACCTCTAGTCTCCAGATGTCCTGTGACCCCTTCTGACAAGGTCTTTTTTTTTAGTCATATGTGTACTTATATCTGTTCATTCCAAATAACGTGTTCATATTCATTAACATCCTTAGCATTCAGACATTTGGTCTGATCTTCACCCAAGCCATAAACCAACCATTTTAACTTTAACTGCATCACATATCATGGAAGAACAATCCAACAGCACCTGTTTATTGTCGCTTGAGCCAATCCTTGAGTTTATATTTCTCACCTCTGTAATGACTCGTTCCAAGCTGCTATGTGATCTGGGTTTTATCCTCTCTGTCTCTTGGCCATGAATTATAATTTTGTGGTCCCCCATTTCCATTTCCCAAATGTTGCCCTTCACTTTTTATGTGTGTCTAGTGACAAGCCAAAGAGGTAGCCAATAACGTTATATTTCAGTTATTGGCCTTGAGATTTACTACATGTCACTTAATCTGTCTCTGTATCGAAACTTGGCCCTAATGCATGCAATGCAACAAGTCACAAGTGTATTGGTTGCCAATGATCCAGAAAATGCCTTTGTGTAAAGCGCATTGTACTGCATTGTACAAATCTTGCTTTGTCTTTTTTAAATCAGCACTCATAATCTGGCCCTGGTAAAAGAAACTTTGACAGCTGACACTCTCCGTAACCACAGTAACAGCGACTCTGAATATTCTTCCATAGATTGTACAAGCGGGAATATCTTGAATGATGTTTTGAGTGATCTGGCCATCTGAACATCTGGTTTGGGACTTGCTGTCCACAACAGTAACTCTAATGTCTCCAAAGGAAGTGAAATGGTAACCCTGGGACCTTCCTCCATAGTGCTCCTTCGGTCAAGCTACATATGTGTACAGCTTAAAACTGTGAATAACACATTAATAAAAGAAGGTGCTAAGACTTCTAGACTAATACGCAATACTTTGTCCATATTTCTCCATATTGTAGCCATATGAATAAAGGGTCCACGCCTAAATTTCTCATGTACATGTGACCTACGCTGCAGATGTGCAAAGCTTGGGAAATGTTGCTTAAAATTCAGCTGTAAAACTTATCTTGTGTAGATCATTTTCTTTTGCTTTAGGTATAGAACATTTGTCATCATCCGTGCATCGATGCAGCTGTTTACCGAATGCCAGTCGAGCGGAATGAAGAGTAAAAGCAACATAACAGACCTCACATGCTGTCAGACGAGTGTAGACTTTTTTTTTTTCTTTTTTTTTTTTTTTTAAATCCCCAAAGAACCCAAACATTGAAATCCACATTTCAGAATGGCCTTGGCTTGCAGAGAAATTTTATCGCAACGTAGCAATTTGCCGTTGGATTAATGCTTACTTTTGAACGTCTCTCTGAAAAGGAAATGCATCGCAAGTGAGTTGAAGGAAGAAAAATATGAGCGTTGTGTGCTTTCCATTGACACACATGGCTAGCTTCCTTGGCACAGATGCTCTAATAGAGATACAATATGCTGCCGACAAGAAGACATCAAACTCAAGGAAACGTTGCACCAAAGCTCAGCGGACGTATTATTTTACGCAGGAGTGTGCCCATGCAGTTTGCTCCATCCTTTTTAAAATGCATGCTGCCCAGATGCAGTTATTGTTGGTCATAAAATGATTTATGCATGTCCTACCGCGATTAGACACTTTTAGATGGTGCTTTTTGGGTTACAGAAAATGGGCTTATTTATTAATGGCCATCTCACACGACCAAAATTTAATTAACTAATTGAGGTTAAGATGACCCCATTTCCTGAGGACTTGGCAGGATGTGATTTTTATTCCTTCAAAATCTATCTAATCAAATCCAGGGAAGCTAATGCTAAGAAGAGGACTTCCTTTTAAGTGTATACTTACTGGGTTTGAGCCTGGAGGAAGCATTCCTGTTGTCTCAGCATCTCCGGGCTTCCGCTGTACAGTCATACTGTACATGTTGCGCTGAAACGTCTCGGCACTAAATACAGACAGTCTTTGTTCTTTAATGCCACCACCTGTGGGACACCAAAGAAGAATCAATCTTAACCCTGTTTCCTATACACTCGCTGCCTCAGCAATCCTGTAATAGCCTCATACCTGCTATCAGGGCTGCAGAGGAAAAAACGTAATGCCGTTCGTAGCAGTGCTGCTTTGTACCCTGCAGGGGCTGATGGGAACCATGTAGAGTGGTGGGAATACGCCATCAGCTACTGTATGTTACACGTGTCTCCACTTTTAGTACCTGGAAGCATTGTCTGGCTCATAAACACTGCAGAATTATATCTCTTCTACAGTTTATCTTTTCAAGATACGGTACTGTAGTACACGCTTGGAAAACGAGGTTCCAGGGCACACCATTAAAACTTTGTACGTTTTGTGTTTGTCTTTTCTTTGTCGTATCTGCTAAAGAGTTTATCGCCTTGCCACTTTGTAGCCTAAAACCCTACAAGCAGTGGGATTGCTTTTTAAGACTGGGTTTTCAAACGAGCAACGAGGAACCTTTTATTTCCCTTAAATAGATCTAATCTTTTGGTGGTTGTCAAAGACAAGAACAAGCATTCCACTCGGTGAAATTCTGACATTTTCTACTTTATTGAACAACTTGATCAAAGCATGACATTCCGCGGGTGAGAAAATCACACTTTATCCAGGCTGACTTTTTTCTTTTTAATTTAATTTAATTTAATTTAATTTAATTTACAAATTAAACCAAAAACAAAACGAGACCCTTGCAGGAAGACAGCCAAGGCAATATTATAAAGTAAATAAAAACATCTCTGTATTTTTGGTGAAATACATTTGTGGTTTCATAAGCCTGAGTTATTTGGTTTTCCAGAATTCAGCCTCAGCAACATTCGATGGGTCTTTCCAGGCCAGGACACAAATAATCTAGGTCTGATTTCCTGTCTGGAAGCAACTGTGTAATAACTTGTTGGTACAGATGGAATGATTGATGGAAGATGGCCAGAATGATGTCCATTTTCTCTTCAACCCCCCCCCCCCCCTCCACTTCCTGATGGTTTTAAAAGAAATGTTATTAATAGTGAGGATGCTTGCCCCTGTGAAATTCCGAATGTCACTTCTAATGCTAGATGATAATTGGCTTAATATTTCACCAGCGTCTTCCATCACTTATATTTGACAGGTGGCAAAATGGCCCCATTTATCTAATGGAAATGACTGCAAGCGTGTCCACGATGTTGGACACTGTTAGCCATGGCAGTCTTGCTTTCCCGTCTCAGGCATTGGCGAGCGAGCTTAATGCGCCATCAATCAGTATGGGTCATTATGTATTGAGGTGTTGGGACAACAAGTGCGCCCTCTGTCCATGGGTCATTAAATCTGACATCCTGCTGTAACTGGAGGATTTACCCAGAGCGGACACATTCCATTTTTAAGTAGATGCTGCTGGAGCTGATCCCATGATCACTTCCAGACCAATTTCCTGCCATTACATATTTCCTCTAGTTAAACAAGGACTCGCGGGCCGGAGTGTTTGTTTATTTGCTTCAGAAAAATCCGAAAACAGAGCTGCGCTATCAGGCTGTGAGATATTAGCGGAGATTTCTCTCTCGGCCCCTTCGCCATGCCGCAAAAATGCCGCCGAGAGGATTTTGCTGGGGGGACCTAGTCTCGCTCATTCACTAAGAAGTTACTGACAGCTTTATGCTGTTTAACTGAGAAAACACAGCTACAACCATTCGGCTCATGCACGGGAGAACTTTGTGGTGAGAAACAATAAAAAGGCTAGGGCTTCATTTTAATTAGCACCCTTGAGCCTCGCAGCAGTTGTAAAAATTCCCTCAAATATTGGAACACGATACTGCTCGTTTCTACCACAGATAAGTACTTTTCCAGTTGTCAGCTGGGTAGGAATAGTTTGGGTGTCGGGAATTTAGTGTACCTGGCCCATGAACACCATCATCTGTCTGTTTAGTCTGGACAGATGTGAGTGTAATGTCCTTGAATTTTTATCTTTTTTTTTTTGTGTGTGTGTGGGCTGTTTGGACCTGTTTTGGGCTGTTTTGGATTGTTATTTTACAATATATGACATAGCGAAGGGCAAAATGATGGGGTTATGGTTTGGAGGAAGATCTTAGAACCATTAACAGGACAGGCCAAAAGATCCTCAATCCAATCTGTTGGAAAACTTGCCACCTTATGTTCACACTGACAAACAACGTAGACGCCTGATAGGTGTCGTTATTTTTCTATGTGCACTTTCTCTATGTATGACGAACAGGTTTTTGCAAATTTACACAAATTAGGTATCCTATGAAGTGTGAGGTCTGATGTATTTGTAGTTCCTTCTTACCAGTAATTAGTTCTCATGTATTGGTATATATATATATATTGGACCGTAAACACCCACAAGAGACAATATAATATTGTAGTAGGGGATGATTCATGGCCACAAAAGACAAAATACCAGTGACATGAGTGACACTACCACTGCTTGGTTGTGTTTGAATGTAGGGTTACTCAACACCAAGCTAGGCTAAAAGAGAAAAAAAAAAAAAAAAACCTGAGGACTCGTAATACTACTGGGCACCACATCAGCAGATGGTTCTGATGATGGACGCTGCTTGCGGTGCATAGAAATACTGCAACGCTATTTTATATGCTGGAATTGTGAGAGCCTAAATATGACTAATATCCCTGGGTGTCCTGTATGTGGTACTCTCCCAACATGTTTGACACAAATGTGCTCGGGCGATGACTCATCTTTCATCTTCTATCTATTTTCTCCCTCCTCGGCATTCTAAAGACCTTTGAGGAAGCCACGTCTAAAAAAAAATAATAATAAATAAATAATGGAGAAGACAGGCTGAAGTCAAGACTTACGGCCTGAGTTTTACTTTGAGAGTTAATGACATACCCTTGAAGGACAAACAAGGGACATCTTGGTCCTCGTACTAATCCTGTCATAACTGAGCAGCTCCTTGGACTCCAGCGTTACGGGCTCGCATATGAAAAGCACCGCCTTGTGCTATTCTCCATCCGTGCTGACAGAGCAAGCAAATCATGCCATCTTCTCCACCACATCAAAGAGGATGTCCCTTCCAGAGCCTGGTAAATAAATTAAAAAAAAAAACAGCCTTCATGTTCCTGTCAGACAAAAATAAACCGCTATAACTCTGTATGCATTTGAGTGCAGGGTATTGGTAGGTGTGAGAATCATGCCTTGGAGGGTGAACAGGTATTCGTGACGTGAATGTGCTGCCTAAGGCGTTCCATAGACTAGTCGATGAATATATTTACCAGTCGCCGCTGTGGCGAGCCGTCGACTAGTTGGGTCGATCAGTAAGGAGATGTAGGCAGATGGTAAAGTTACCAGCTATATATACCTTGGTAGTCTGAAATTATTACATGTATATATGAAGCCATGAACTGTAATGAACTGAAAACACTTTAATAGTACTTTGCATGAAGTGGACAGGTGTGTTTGAGATACACGTTCTGAACCCCATTCCCGTGCAAAATCTTTGCACCGTGTAAGTGAATTCCATTGTGACCAGCCCCGAGTGCTTTCAGAGCCGCGGGTTGCACACCGATATGCAACCCCTTACTGTTGGTTAACAGTCTTAGCTAACTTTACAGATTAGCAGCATATGCCAGCTCAAAGGGGCTAATCTGGACTCATTCTGCTCAGTATTGAGACCAGAGTGGAACATGGAAAAAGAACCCCCCCCCTCCCAGACGCAGCTGCAGATATCGCATCCTCCATCCATCATCAAGCTATAAACACCCTGCGCTGCCCTGAACGCTCTCAGATTCAGAATCATCAGCAATTTCACCTGAGCTGCCGGCACACCAGGGGTACATTTAAAGAATTAGTGTAATATGATGCACAGATTTATTAGTTTGCACATTTATTACGCTGATTTATTCACCTACATCATTAACGGTGTGACTTCAAGAGCATTGAAGCTGTAAATTTAATTCTTAGCCTTATACACTGTTAATTGAATTGCAGCTTGATACGTTCTTTGCTGCACAAACAAAACAGCCTAAAGCAGTGACCAAAAAGATGACTATTTGACTACTTTTTAAAATTCTTAATAGGCTAATGGATATCAGTAATAATACAACCTCTAACGCGGCCTTCCATGTTCCCATCTTTCCACCTCGCTTGCGTCCACGAGCTTTTTCAGATAACCTACATCAGCCTGGCCTGATTGGCCTGTCAGCCTCGCCCTAATCATTCATGGCAGACCTGAAGTTGCCTAATGAGATCTTAACCTCAAGGGCTTGACCTTTTGTGACCAATGACTCCACCAGACTGATGATTGTTAGCAGGCTTGGCAATGATTAGCTAGCTGTGGTAAGCTGACATCCTGGATATGAATAGCTACCCCACAGTACTTGCTTCTGATTTTTTTTGACATCAGCATTTATCAACATGTTTGGATTTGCCCATTAATGTTTGTGTGCAGTGTTCAGAGAACATTCCAGCCATTAGGTAATGATTTAGCTTTTTCCACTGGCTCATTGTGGTCATCAGCTATTGTTGTAAGATTGAATAAGATTTGCGCTCTGGATCGTTTCCTGTCTCAGACACGTAGACTGGAGACAGATCTCCACCAGCCTACTATAAAACAGCTCAGCATGGCACATCAGACAGAGGATTACCACAGACACTCCAAGCTAATTATGCACGAAGGCGGAAACGGCTCTTAAATACAAGCTAATCGGAAACCCTGTTATCCAAGCCAGTTCGGAAATCTAACAAATTTAACCCTTCTTGACTCTTAGATACAAAGGCATGCTGCTCGTTGATGCTCTTCTAGATTAGTTTCATGCATCACCTTGACTGTATACAGTATGAACCTTGTCGTAATGAACAGGAGACTTAAAGGAAATTCACAACATTGGAATTGTCCTCGAAGATATTGGCTGTATGTTCAAGCAGGACATATTTACTATCAAACTATAATGTCATTATATCTATTCCATCTGATCTGACATATTGGTTAAGATTCTGTGATTCCGTAATCTTGCGTTTTAGTGACGATTGATGGTCCAGTTCGGTAACTTTTTCCAGAAACAGTATAGAACCTATGCACTTATTTTATTCCATTATCATACGATATGAATATCAGAGTTATGAGTTTGAACCCATGGCTGATGCTGTACTGCTGACTTTGTTTGAGCTTTTTTGGAACGTATTGCTGTGAAGATAATTCTAACCCCATTTGTCTTTCCAGCAACGAAGGAAATAATGATCCTACCTAAACTCCATTGTATAAAAAGAGGACGACAGGTAACCTCACATGTTCCTGGTGTTTAGACGAGACGCGATGCCGTTGCGTTAATTCAAGCTGAGAGAATACGTTTCAATACGTGCTACGCTTCTAAGATGCCATGACGAGACGGAAAGCACTGCGACGTCACAAGAACCAGCTGTGAAATGGAATCAAATTAATTGCAATTTCACTAAGTTGTTATCGAATATCTAATTGACCCCATGAGATCTGCTTGTACATGCCTAACATGACCTCGCAAATAAGTGAAATGCCTTCGCTGACTGGCTTATATAAACTTTAATTGAACAAATGAGAGGTTCCGGTTTTCTCTTTAAGGCCAACTCAGCCAGAAGCTCCACCTGTTTTCCTCAGCCTGCTGTAGAAGACTGTAAGCCCAGCTGCTGGACAAGAGGAACGCAAGGCGGTCATGTGAGAAGCATGTCGCGTGAAAGGCAAATCAAAGATGTGAGACCGGGGCCCCTCGTCTCCTCTTCGACGTGGAGTTTTAGACAGCCAGATCGTGGGACTTCCCATGGAGTCCATGCGGAAAAAGAGAGGAAGAGCTGCTCTCAGTGCCTTGTTTATTTTACTTTGTCGCACGTAATTAGGAGGCAGAGGGAGTCGGATTAGTTTAATTTGATGTGCAGCGATGAATGTCTGGTGTTGTATTTTCATTACAATCCAATGTCTTTATCAGCTGTGCCTCCGCTCTTCAGTTCCGAGAAAGCGAAGGGTGTAAAAACTGAGCGGATTACATCGATTCAGCATCCTTATTACACATGACGTGACACTGAATCGGTAGTGGCAGATGGAAGCAATGATCGACTCCTGAGCATGGAGTCTCAAGTGTGATGTCACCCTATCACTGATTGAATAAATAGCCAGTTGAAATTCCAGATTTTGAAGAGCCCTTGAGTATCGCACAAAAGGCCCTGATCCCTGGCCTTACCACTGCTAAATAAAGTTTTAAAAATATTCCTGAAAGTCTGTTATCCATCACCAGGGCTACTTTTGGCACCAGTCAGCCCAGGAACCGGTGTGACTGTTATGAGCATAGGCATCATGCCCAGTTTACAGATGCCTGATTGATCACCATTTACTTTTTTTCTGACCCATCTCTCCTTCAGCTCGGTAGGTTTTATAGCCTGGTTATTAATATGAGGCAGGAGGTAAAGTGCCATTTCACGAGTCTTGTAAGAATGCCTCTCGGCCCATAAATCTCCCCAAATTCAGAGCTTATGAGACAGACTATGAATTATGAGTTATGAAATTTCTGCTACTTTATATGTTGTGTGTGTGTGTGTGTGTGTGTGTGTGTGTGTGCGTGTGTTGCCAATCTTGCAAAATAAGAAACTTCTTACTTGAAATGTTCATTCTGGGAGTAACACCAAAGAACGGGGTCGAGTAAGATTTGTTCCAAAAACAGCAGAAAGTAAATTACGGTTGAAGATGAGCCTTGGAAGCCTCATCTCTGTTACATTTGTAATGACACCAGTGTTAATATAATCTGATTTTGTTCGTGGAAAGTGCAGTGATTTCTCTATTCTCTCACTTTCTGTAGTAATCATATAATATGGTGTTTCCCTATAGAGTGGAACATATGTAATGACTTTTCATGTGACTATGAATGCCTAATTACCCAAATGGAAGCACCATATTTTTTTCTCTGCAAGGAATATTTTTGTTACTTTTGGTATCCAAGATAGAAAAAAAAAAAAGACAAGAAAAGTGTCAGTGGAAGCTCAAAGGCTCTGAGATAATGACCAGAAGGTTATGAGTTCAAATCCTAGGACTGTCAGACAGCTTTTAAGAAAGACCCCAGTACAGCTTAAGTTAAACTCCAGAGCTGCTTTTTGGCCCCTGACAGAATTGCTTTAGTAAGACCCAAAGACTGCTTTGTGTAAGATCCCAGTAGAGACGAGGGGACCCTAGAACTACTTAGCACTGCTTCAAATAAACTCCTGAACTGCTTCGAGTAAAATCTCAGAACTACTTTGAGTAAGACCCCAGGACTACATCTGAGTAAGAGCTCAGAAATTCTTTGGGTAGGATGAAAAACAATCTAGAGTCTAAATTCTATGCAGAGTTTCTTTTTCTATCAGAGTTCTACTCTTTTTGCAAAAAAAAAAAAAAAAAAAACAAACAAAAAAAAAAATCCAAGTAGAACCCCTGTTATAAAATTAAAATCATTAAAGAACCAATTTTAAAAGAATTTGCTTGGATTGTATCCTCTCTCAATTGCAAGCGACGTGCATGTGCCAAATGAATAAATTCTCCCTTTTGAAATTTTCCACTTTTAACAAGACTGACACGGCAGATGAGTGATAGGAGCCACTGGAAGCGATGACATAACACTGTATGTATCTGAACGGCACACCATTATTTGAATTTTTTTTTACTGCCAAACAAATTGTCAGTACCGATAACTGTAGCAGTATATGGATCTACTTAGGGAGAAGGCAGAGGGACAAAGTGTCTCGTTTAACATTTATGCCAAAGTGAAGTCATGTGTGCACAAGCTGTACATGTATGTCCTACATCACGCAAACTGATAGAAGAGTCCTTTTTAAAATAGCTCTCTGGGGCGAACTATGATTGTAATGAGATCTGGTTCCATGTCGAGCCTCCCTTTGCTCCTAAACCTTTAATAGGTGACAAGAGGGAGTGAACTGGCTGGTCCTTTTTTTCCTTTCCACCCCAGAGCGTCCTCTGAATGCCCCTTAGCTTGAACCTAAAGCAGTGCCGACAGGAATTTGACACTGATGTTTTTGTTAAGGGGAGGCCGAGGGGTCTAATAGCATGTCTCATCATCGTGGCTCCAGCGTATGAGCTGCGTATGAGCTGCTCTATTAAACTTGTGTGGTCTTTAAAAGACAGTGGCAGGTGGGTGATAGATCCCAGCAGTTAGAGAAGACATCCGCATACGTCTGAACATTCTGCGACACTGAAGGTCAGGAAGAGTTTGCTTTCGGGTCACCGTGCCGTCTTAGAAGATATACTTTCAGGCTCGGATAGCTTCGCGATAAGGTTTGGCTAGTCGGATTCTGTTTGTGCTTGCAGGGTTCTTGCACAGATCTGGAAACCCTGAAACGTTATGGACTCATTTTCTGACCCACAACAATACGTTTCTAAAATGTGCCATATTTAGACAATATATTATTTTCTGGTGTAATTGTAGTGTTCCTTAAAGGTACAGTAAATCCCATTTCATGTTTTTCAAGAAGCAGTCAATGGGTTTCAATAAAAATAATTCAAATCATTTAAGAATGAATAGAAGGTTTAATGACTTGTGTTAAAAGTATTTCTAAATCTGACTTTAATAAAACGGAGCAACAAAATTTAGGATATTTTTTGTACTTGCAATCATCTAGCAGTTGGTCACTCCGTGTAGGATGTCTGGGCTGTATTTACACGAGGAAAGTCTCTCATATTCAGTGTTGTTATGTTTTTTTTTTTTTTTAATTAATGACAAAACCAACACTTTTAAACCTAAGCACTTGCCTTACGCCTAAATAATCAGCCTGAACAAGGTTTAAAGTTAAATGTAAATGTAAAAGTAACTGAATGTTTGATTTAACCCTTTATAGAACGCTAACTGAAAAGCTTGAAAATTTAAATTAAGAATAGAGTATATTTCATGAAGGTTTTAATTTTTATTTTCCAAATCAAGGTCAATAAAGTCATCATATAGTTAAAATAAATAATTATTTTTTCCAAAAGTTGTATATCTAAAAAAAAAAATATATCAGAAAATACTTATATTTAAACCTAAATGAACATTTATTTATTTATTTATTTTTTTAATTCGCAAAAATTTAAAATTCTAATCCATGTGATTCTACAAGGCCATTTTGGATGTCTGTTGAAGTTACCAAATATGGTTTCTTGCCCTCTAAAAGGTTAATGCACTTTGAAGCTTAGGACTTGTTTGTTCAACCCTAAAAGTGCCGGTTGAGATGCTGAGAAAGCTGTGGTTTTGTCTAGCTCAGTGGAGAATATTCCGGGATATCCTTGTGGGGGAGGTAGTTAGTCTCGTCTCAAATTCGGACACAAGTGCCATCAGTGTCATCACCTTGTTTTGATTTCATATCATCCATCAGCCAGTTATTCAGACTTCTCTAGTTACAGGCCTCGATGTTCAGCATTGTGTCCATGGGAAACCAGAGGCCTGATGTAGTATGTGAGTATACATATCACTGTACAAAGATGATACTGGCCATTAGTGCTTATCTCAGAGCATCTGAGAGACAGCAAGCAAGCCTCTTTCAAATTGGAATATTCGAAAATAACATAAGTAGGTCCAATTATTATTATCATTATTATTATTATTATTATTATTAATAAATAAGCCATTATTTATAGGCTGAGTTTTTTGAGGTATGAATTCATTATTATTTTATGACTCCCTGGATAAAAGAAAATAATATATATGTTTCCAGACTTCTCTTTGAGAACCTTTTTTTCAGAGACGGTTAGGTTGGGTTTGATAAAACACGTAAGAATTGTTGTGTATGAAATGAAAAAATTATGAACGACAGAGTCGCATCCTGTCACTCGTATGTACTGCAAGTGAATTCAACTTAAAAATAATTGGTTTAATCAGTTTAATTGGAAAACTTCATGTGTACAGTGTACCCTGCACGCCTTGTTCGTCATGTCTAGTTCTGGGAGATTATGACAGGGATCGAGGCTATTTAGAGATAATGATGCTATTTTGGCAGTTGAACAGGCCCTGCAGCTTTCAGAAAGGGCTATAGACAGGTGGCCTTTTAATTCCTGACGTGTCCAAGCTAATGTGGGACACCAGACCCCTTGTCTAAGAATGTCATTAATGTAAACTTACAAGCTACTTATTCGCAGAGGCCCATATTTAAGAAAACATTCACCTATTAAGTAGCGTTATAAACTTTCAAATTCAAAAATAATATTTATTTTATTCGTTTGAGTAACACAACTTTGGCAGCATTGTACAATTTAATTTAAAAAGAAGTACTTAAGTGTAAAGTGTCATTTTATATCCACTAAAGTACTTTTCATGATCAAAGCACGTTTTTAAAGAGAGCGAATGCTACACGGACGTAAGCCTCGCCCGACACACCTGTCTCTTCCTAGGCTCAGGTCTATGATGTGCTAATTCCTGGCATGGGAATATCACCACAGTCACATGTCAAGGGAATGTCCTGTCGTGTCCTTCATAGGAAAGCTGCAGGTATTAATATCTGCTGAAAGAAGGGAATGCATGCGGTAAAAAAATAAATAAATAAATAAAAATCACGTGTTCCTTGTTAATGAGGAATAAAGAAGCTGCAGCCTGTTACGCAAAATCAGTTAAAAGATATTGAGCGCTTATTTTTTAAGTGAAAGCTACAAATTGGGAGAAATGACAAATGTTTACATCAAGCTTTTGAGCTGTATTAAGTGACAACAACTTGCATTCAAAGGTTAGATAATACAAGGGGAAAGTTCCTTGTATTCGGAATTGGTTTACGCCTACACTAAACTTGCTAAACATCCAGCCATCCATTATCTATAACGTTTATCTGTTAAGGGTCTTGGGAAATCTGCAGCCAATGCCATCTGACTTTGGACACTTTACACCATGACCAGGTCACCGATCTACATAAGGGCAAGATCAGAGACGAATAACTGTTCCCACTCACATTCACACCTATTGGAAGTTCACTGTGGCTAGTTGACCTATTCTGCATATTTTTTGCACAGCTGGGAGCTCGAGCGTGTTGAGAACATGCAAACTCCTTACAGAAAGGCCCCAGTAAGGTTCGAATCCAGAACTTTCCTGCTGCGAGGAGATTTTCTTGGCCAGATTATTAAAAAGGCATGTGTATAGTTTCCAGAGGTTTCTTGAGTAGCAGCATCCAGGATGAGGTTTTCAAACCATTCTACCTTAAAAAAAAAACCACACACACACACACACACACACACACACACACACGCACACACAAGCCCTTGCCTTTAATGCTGAAAGAAAATTGAGTGCAGGAGCAGCTAATTTTTATATATTTTAGACAGTATCAGTCTTTTAATTATTCTGTATACGGATCGACATCGATGGTGTTATTTATTGTCTTGAAAATGAACTTCCGTTCTCGGTTGGACATCAGTGATCTATTAGAGAAAGCAAATGGCCATTCAGAGTCATAATCCATTTGAATACAGGTGAAACATTAAAACACACAGGCTGGTGTGTTCAATAGAGCATCCAGAACTAATAGGAAATGACTTCTGTTGCCAGACAGCTGCCGGCTCCCCTAGCAACAAGTGTTTCTGAAATGAACTAAGGTCATGGCCACTGGTGGGAGGTTCCTTCACCACCTTTGTATCCCAGCATGCACCACTAACAGCCCATGACCCTTCAAGATGGCCGCCGAGGGAGTTAAAAGACTTTATATAATGAGTCAGTTGAGACACGCTGGAGTCCTGTGACTTCACTGCCTTTGGTCTGGAGTTTTCCTGAGGTCACCGCTGAGACGGAGTTTGTGGGAAAACAAAAGCTGTCAAGACATGCCATTTATTTCTATTTGGGGGGGAAAAACAACTTTCTGTTTCCTGTCGAGCTCACACAGCCATG
>JAOVYU010000067.1:5146281-5159066 GCA_025674565.1 Synodontis membranacea
TTATGCTTACAATTATTATTATTATTATTATTATTATTATTATTATTATTATTATTATTATTATTATTATTATTATTTTGGATAAGTAATGTTTGGGAATATGAGTTTTTGTACTGAATCAATAAGGCAGAATTCATAAAATGTAATTTATAACACTACTTGTATACAAAAAAATAGGATGCCTAAGACTTTTGCACAGTACTGTATGATTTTATTTGAAGTGGTGAGGGTTTTCAGCTGAAATTTGTTGATGAGAAAGTTATGCAGTAGTTATTTATACTTCTCTGTCCATTCATCTTTAACCGTTTTCTCTTTCAGCTTTTTCTGTTTACTTCAGTAATTAGAATAAAATATACAAAATTCTATGAAAAGCTATGAACGCCCCCCTCCTTTCCTCGCTCCTTGAGCTGTTTTCAGCTTTACATCAATGCAGCTGACTGACTAATTGAGAAGCCTTGACGACTCGTGTTTATAAAAATTAAAGTCATTGAAAGGTGGCCAAAATGTCCAGGATTTGGCTTTTGCTTTCTACAGTCGCCTTTCGTTTTGTGGGTGTCTGTCTGCCCCATGCTGACAAGAAACAAAATGTGGTCACCCTACCAGATGGCACGAACCGGAACCCCTTTTTCTTTTGTAGGGTGAAAGGAACGAGTTCAACTTCTATCCTATATTAGCTGCATTACCATTTTATACTGTAGCATTGGCAACATTTTCTATGGAGATTATATTTACAATAACTATGAACACATTAATATTGCATTGTAATTCATTCATAAGGCATTATACACATTGCCTTATACTGTACTTTTCGGCCGTCTTTATTATGCATTACGATACGTTACATAATGCGTTGTAAGTAGAGCTAATAACAGAACACCACTACCAAAGGAACCGAGCAGAGCTTCACATAGACATCATTCTTTTTTTCCCCGTTAACTAATTAATGTTACCAGAAATCACAAGAAAAAAATGCCGCGCTGCAAAACTTTACAAATTCTGAAATAACTTGTCTATGACTGAGTATGAAGCACGATGCAGACTGGAGCTAAATTTCTTTGCTGTTATGATGAATTCCAAAATGTACTTATACTGCACGCTGTAAACAATTAAGTAATGCATTTCAAGCACTGTTTATTGCCTAATGCCTTATGAGTGCATTATAACAGGCAAGCATTTGGCCTTAAAATGCAAAACAACCACCCACTCAGCTTAAAAGCACAATGTGGCCAATTTTATCGTTAACATCTTTGTCCCCTATGTGTATGTATATGAAACATAAATATGAATTATATTGCTATTTGCCGTTCCAGTTTTCTTCCCCGAACGTCCACTAGCAGCGTATGCACTTTCCAAGCATCCTTGCAGGTGCAGAATTATTTATGCATGCAAGGTAGCTAAACCCCATCCAGGGAGCACGATGGACACAAAGCAATTCACTCTTCACAGATCAGTCTGTTAAATCATTAATTTGCTATCACCATAGTTTAGGGAGTTGTCTACGCTGACCTTTATGTGCATCACTTCTTCAGCATAACATGTTTGGCTACCTCTTTACAAAGCATTTCTGCACCTCCGTCCAGTAGATTCGTTTGCATACAAACCAATTTGCAAGTGAAAGAGGCTTTGTACACTGAAACCAAATGCAACCTTTTCATGTAGCTCAGCTTGCTTCATGCATCTGTGCCCATGTGCTGGGCTGATTTTCCTCCAAACAGACTGAAGTGTCCAATGAACTCAACATTTCTTTTAGAAGATGTTCATCCTTTTTTGCGTTTGACCAAGGGCGGGGGGGCGGGGGGGGGGGGCGGTGGACTATGCTGTTAATCAAACTTCTTTAAACTATACTGATATGTTCTATTCTATTTCAGTCCTCAATTTCAATTTCAGTCGAAACACGAGGAAAGCATTGCAAAACTCACGCACAAAACACACACAGTAACCCGAGTTCAAGATCGAACCAGGGATGTTATTTTATTTTATTACCTTGATGGAAATGGAAGATTGTATAAGTAGTATGGTTGTACAGCTATCATGAGGAACCCCCAAGGCAACTGGTGAAGTATTTCCATCCAATATGCCACATTTATCCTCTGGCCATTTGCATCAGCTGGAGTGAGCAAGGTGTTCTGGCAGTTCTCCACATATTTGTAGAGCCATTTTGCAAGTCATGTTCTGCCTCGTTATGTTCCAGATTGCCAGCATACTTTTGTTCTGAACTAGTAGAGACAATATATTAAAGATATTATGATCGGGTGATGGTGGTTCCATGTTGCTGCTTTGCGAAGGTCTGAAAGGGGTACTCCTCATTAACTTACATTTAATAGAAGGCATCTCTTGACTTTTGTTTGAGTATTCCTGTACAAACCCTTCTTGACCTAGTCAACAAATCTGTCTCTACACAGTGGAATGTCTTCATGGTTTACACATAAAGCTGGTCAGTGACCCACCAGCTGGTGGTCAGATAGCTGCAGTGCCAATACTTTTGGCTGGAATGTTGGGATCGGCCCCAGAGTGACATGTTTGAACTTAAACAGGCTCCTAACAAAGTGACTATGTGATGACCAATAACCCATCCAAAACAATTTCACCATGGTTAACCATAAAAGAATGACTGGCTATACTAGCTGTGGCGCAGTTGCTATTATGGCCAGGTTAAAAAAAAAGAAGAATCCAAAGATCTGACCCATCCTGGATATAAGAAAATTAAATGCCTTCTTCAAAAAATTTTTTTTAAAAAGATGCTGAGCTGTATGCTACCCATGTGGAATCACAGTCAGACACCTTTGGGATTCTGCATGCAAACGAGCACAAAAGAGAGACCCCAATAGGTCCAGAAGAAACCATCCTGGTGGTCTGGAACGTAAGAAAGCAGAACCATCTACACTGTATGGCCAAGAGTATGTGTGCAATGTTGACCAATATACCCCCATATGTTCCCACAAAGGTGGAATATAGAGGCACAAATCATGTTCCAATATGACAATGCACCTGTGCACAAAGCGGGCTTCATGAAGACATACAGTAGTTTGCCAAGGTTGGAGTGTTAGATCTCACGTGTCCTGCACAGAGCCCCGACCTTAACTCCACTGAACCCCCCTGGGATGAACTGGAAAAACCAACTGCACCTCAGACCTCCTCGCCCAACACCAGTCTCTGACTTTTCTTATGCTCTTGTAGCTGAATGAACACAAATCCCCACAGCCATGTTCCAAAATCTAGTGGAAAGCCTTCCCAGAAGAGTGGAGCTTAGTATAACAGCAAAGTGGTAGTAAATCTGGAATGGGATGTTCAAGAAGCACATATTGGTGTGATTGGTCAGGTGCCCAAAAAAAACTTTTTTTTGATTCAGAAGTCTGAATTACTATATACAGAAAGAAAGCACAAAAAAAAAAATCCAAAAAATGTACTAAAGATTTATCGCTATTATAAACAGTGTTCTATAGTGACTATAATTCCGAGAAGTTACAAACTCCAAGCCAATGAACTAAAATATGAGACAATGTTTGAAAGCAAAAACATTTTGCGAAACTATAATTTTCCACGATAATTTTAGTTCCAAGTCCTGATCCGTAGAACGCAATATACTGTATGACTATACCTAAACCCGATATTACAACCGAGAGGATCCAAAAGCTGTGCAGAGGATATGAGAGGTTAATGAAAGTTATAAAGCATGGGTGTACAAGTTATATGAGAAGATTTTCATCACAGAAAGGAAAATACAAAACCTTGGAGTGGTATCACCCCCCCCCTCCCCCCAATATTAATGTCTTCCCATAATTTTTTTGTTACTTGAAATAGCGAAGGAGCATCTGTGAAACTGCACCCACTACACATCTTGTTGCTTAAATTAAATGCCATTGTCTTTGTTGATTTTGTCCTAACGGTGTGCAAATGTTAGCACGTTGTCCTCCAATTAATACCAGAGCTGTCTCTGAGCCGTTTATCCATTGGCATAAAGTCACCTCCCTCTAATAAAGCTCTTATTTACAGTCCCATAAGGAAGTGAGCACAGCCAGTTAATAAGTGCTTAAGCACAATGATTGAGGTCTTTGGTGAGACCCTTGTCTAATATTTCTCCTTTTTGCACTCTCTTTTGTTATGTCTGTGACACTGATTAAACTATAATAAATCACAACTACATCTACTCACTACATCTGTAAGAGAATAAATAATAATCATTTTTTCCCCCCCATAATGGCTGCTGCGATTTTATTCCTCCTTATATGTCAGTATTTATTTCTTAAATTCCTTTGAAGTTGTAAAAACCATGGTTTGGTCTTAAAGATGCTTTCCAGGATCTAACCTAATGCAGAAGTTCAAACGGGAGTCGAGCGGCAATGGCGATTCAAAGGCAGGACTAGTGAAAAGGTTAAAAGCTCCCGAGTCTCACAGACACATTCTTCAAGGGGCACATAATAGGATCAGCGCTTCCATAACTCTAGTGAAGAGCCAATCCTGATCTGCTCCTGCCGGTCGAGCCTCAAAGGGACGCCTGCATGGCGATGCGCACTGCTATGGGGTTTTAAGAGCGGTGAGAGCTTTTTTCCCTTTTCTTTTTTTTTTTTTTTTTTGGCTTGAAACTCAATTTCCATGGTGTGCTGGAGAGGACACACTTTAAATCCAGGATATAAGGCTGTTATAATTCAGGCCACATAACCTGCTCTTTCGATGGAAAGCTTCAGCCATGATTTAAGTGGCTTAAATGGACTTCTGCAGAGAAGGATTCATAAAAATAGCCCTTAACAAACTTTCCCAAGGCCAGGTCCTGCTCTGCTCTGTAGAGTCATCCCTCTTTGACATATTGCGCTCGGCATCTTTAAACAAATTACGTGATTTATGATGATGTATTGGAACTATTTCCTCATCCATCACGTTAAAAAAATCCACCCAAGCACCTTGATGAGTGACTGAACGTGACTCCTCCGTCACTGCAATTGTTCTTATCAACTCTCCAGACCAGCTGGACGTAAAGAGCTCTCGTTTTCATGCTTTGGACCTGGGTTTGAAGAAGTCCAGACTTCAGTAGGTTAGCACTGAGGCCTTACACCAACAGGAAGTCACCAGACTACTGTATGGAGTGATGGAGTTTGAACCCTGACCTCCCCCTTGCAACCGTTTAGAGACTTGTACTTTGTCAGTGTAAACCTCAGTCTCCTATCCAGACTCATTAGTTATCGTTTCCCCAGGTGCTTTGTCGAGCTGAGAGTGAGATGGAGAACATGCACTTGATTGGACGTCCACACCCAGAGGTGAGAGAGCTGAAACCATGCGAGTCAGACATCTGCTGTTGAAAGAGACCTCTGCGTGTTGCTTTGTTATGACAGATAGCTCTTGTAATGAGGGCCAGAACAAGAGCCTAATGCAAACACCGCAAACACAGACACAAGCAGCTCAGTGCCGCAGGATATCCTTCAACATGGGTCGGTTTACAGCTTCTCAGGCCAGAGGAACGCCCCCCCCCCATCCACACACACACACACACCTTCAATCAGAACATACACAACGAGGAGTAAAGAACCCAAGAGTTGGATGGTTAAGAATTCTAAACTTCCTGAAAGGGATCAACCTAAAACACTCTTCGATAGGAATATACTCATTCCAGGATCGTCCACAGATCCTTTAAGGCTTTCCAAATGACCAACCAAAGGATTATAAAAGGATCTAGATTTAACCTTTTTTCTGGAATGCATAACATTAAAATTGTACTGGAGTTAACAGGTAGTCCATGCATTCTCCATTTTAAAGTAATACATCCTTGACAGGGTCCTAAATGTTTCTTTGAAGCCGTAAAACTATGGAACTCATCAGGTTAACCAAATGCAGATGTTCAAATGAGGGTCAAGCATCAATGGATTCTGGCTTTCTAAGAGGGTTCTACTTTGGACATTTTCAGTATCCCCCTTCAAGAACAAATGCATGGAGCATAAAGTGTTCCATTTTGTACAGTTGTAAAAATTCCATCCATCCATGTCCTATACTGCTTATTTGTTGCAGTTAAGGGGAAGCTGGAACCAATCCCAGCTGACTTCAGGTGACAGGCAGGGTGCCTTCTGGGCAGGTCTCCAATCTATCGCTGAGCTATCACAGAGAGACAGACAGCCATTCATGCCTATGGACTATTTAAAATAGCAAGTTAACCTAATCTGCATGCCTTTGGACCTTGGGAGGAAACCGGAGTACCTGGAGGAAACCCAACACAGGCACAGGAAGAACATGTGGAAAGACCCCAATCAACTGGCAGGTTCCTGGAACCTGGAGCTAACCACTGCACCATGCGCTTCTCTTCTTTTGAATTATTTTTTTTTTAAAATCTGATTCTTCACATTTATTTTAGAAATACCAAATATATCTTATCTTCATGTTCTTTTAGCTAAAATCAAATATTTACGGAAACTGAGACTCAAAAGCCCTTCCACTTTGAGGATCCTGGTGGATCGTCATGAAGCAATGGAGTGTAAATTATAAAGACGGGGAAAGTAAAAATTACTAATGTAACTTTAAAAAGCAAAATCATTTACAAACTATTACCAACTATTTTAGTCACTGGTCAAAATTCCATGAACACAATTTGTGTAGTGTATGTATGGTGATATATGGCTGCTGTACATATGGACATACAGGATACACATACAAAGGTGCATTTAAGTAAGAAATACTGTATATAATGACTGCATACTGTATATTAACGTATTCGAACATGTACCGTATGTTCAACATATACTGTAAATGTTCAATGGTTGATATTTAATCTTGAATAAAAGTATAAGAATTACAGATAACATGTGAAGAATAAAACAATATGGGGCATGATGGTATGGGAAAACAATCTGACAAAGTAGAATTATTTTTAACACCATAAAGTTGATTCTTTTCCAATAACAGCATGCCATTCACTTTATACCACGACGCAGTGATTTTAAGATTTTACCTTACCGACTGTACAGGGTGATGCAGTGACCACCTGCTGTATACAGACGTTTTCTTTATTAAAGAACAAGGTCATACTTTTTATCCATTTATAGCTGCATGCGATGCTGCGGAATGTCTACTAAACGAGTCCCTGTTATCATTTACCGGTATGCTATAGCTGGTATAAACTATGGTTCCCTCACTTTATCTTTAAGTCAATAAGACAGAAATGACGTAGCTTGAGATTTTCCTGTGTCGGAAAACTGAAAGGAACGCTCTTTTCTTGGCACGGAAACTTTAGACCCTCTAAAATTTCCAAATAAGCTTCTCCTCCTAGAATCAGCATGTCCACAATGTCCACATGTCCTCCATGCAACTTGTAGATTATGTGAATGGGAACAGTTCAGAATGAGTACTTTTTTTTAAATCTGTGGTTTATTTTGCAGCCAGAACTACATTTAGACCTGCTCTTACAGTATACAGTAGAAACTTTTCCGATGTTCCATTTGTAATAGAAGACTTGTTCATTTAATCCCATTCAGAGTATTAGGGTTAATCAAACACAGACACAAACTTTCAGACCTTGAGGATGGATCGATTTACAGCATCACAATGGAGTAAACCATCTATCATCCTTAGCTAATATGAGATGCCTGCCAAAAAGAAATCTACCTGAATACACCGTAGCCGTCTTCTGACATTGTATTTGAGCACACGGTGTGTTATGGATAGTTATGAGTGTTCGGTAGAGCACAAGGCCTGTAGCGGATACAAAAGACTCGCGAAATGCGATACAGATGATTGCAATTCACGTTCACATAGAATATCATTTGATAAGATGTGAAGCAGCTGACAGTTTCTACAAAGCCCAGAGTAGCAGGCTGTAGAATATCCCCGAGTAGCGCTACACACCTTTTAGCTTTGGCTCTCAAGCGAGTCTGCTGTTTGCTACTAATTAAAAGAGGTTCTTTGTGTCCGTTTAATTCCTGGTCTCATTTTAGCTGGGATCAGATGACGGCATGAGGACAAAGAAAGAGCGAAGGTTCTGCGACAAAACACCGGGCTCTAAAGGATGACCTGAGGGTGCCCCAGGCTCACCACCTGGGATCTGTTACCTGAGACTTACACACACCGGCGTAAACACACCTGGACCTTTCGGCTAACTCAGCTAAATGGAATGGAAGTCATAGTCCGTTACATATATCCTGGGGTTTTTTTGTGTGTGTGTGTGTGTGTGTGTGTGCAGTATTTACCTGGATGTCAGTTCTTTGCAGAAGAATTGATGTTGCTTTCTTAACCAACTTTCCACTTGTGATCCCGAGCTCTCACCGTCACCGTACCCTCTGCGAATTTTTCAAACAAATGCTCCGTGTGAGAAATGACTGCCGAGAGCGAGCCGGTAATACATGAGGCATCATGCTTTAGCTAAACATTCCATGACTTTGTGAATTATTCTAGGAGCTGGTTGACACCTCAGACAGTTCAGTCATAATACAACATGTTTACACGGAGGCCATGATTCAAATGCATTCATCACGCACTGAAGAAAGGCCCTGAAAAACGTACTCTGCTGGGAAAAATAACTGAATGGCGTTTTTTTTTTATTTTTTTTTATAAAGCTCAAATAAGACTTTATCTCTCTCTCTCTCTCTCTCTCTCTCTCTCTCTCTCTCTCTCTCTCTCTCACACACACACACACACACAGCCAGCCTTATGACATAATGACATTTGTCATTAGAGAAATTCCTCAATCGGAAAAGTTGCACTTAACCAGCTAGCCCAAATAAAGAATAAATCCCAAACGGCTCACTGCTACATATGTCAGTGCCCTGCACAGGAAATGATGTAATTGCTTCTACATGGAATGTAGTACAGTGCATGTCTGATATACTGTAAAGCTAACCAGATTCTAGCCAATCAAAGTGCTGAATCCCAAGCGGTTGTCAAATTCAGTACAAACTTTAGACACTAAAAACAAATATAAATAATAATAATAAAAAAAAATCAATAGTCAAGCTTACGTTTTTATTCATTTTCAAGCAAATACAAAAAAAATACAAATGCCAAATTTAGCCCTTGACCGTCGCAACTTCGAAAATAACTTTGTTATGATTTTGCCAACAGACGCCATGTTGGCTTTGACTTACAAAATTCCGACGAACAGTAGACAACCTGTTGTTCCAATCCAGTTCCTGAGACGACTGGAAATGAAAAAGAAAGTTGTCTGTTTACCAAAATGTAAGGGTGAAAAGTCAAGATCATCTTTACTTGCAGGGCAAATGTTCAAAGCGACAATTTTGTATGACTTATCCATGCTTTCTGTATTGTATTTCTCATAGTTACTCGGTTAGTTTTGCTAAATATTGATTTCTTTGGAGGTACAGTAGGTAAGAAGCTGGGAAGATAATGAAGATATAATGAGGGTATAAGATGACTGGGTTTTTTTAGGGGTAAGTAATATCACACAAGACGGAGTCCTTTTGTACACCTTCACTTTTGTGAATATCAGTGCGGCTAATCACAGGACAACAGCACGACCTCGAGTGTGATATTGCTTTTATACAACAAAGTCGTATTTTTAAAAAAAATAATGTATATGGAGTAAGTGACATTTTGAACACAATGTGGCCAAATGTTCTGTATATTTTTTTTTTCTCAGTGAGCAGAAATAGATCCCGAAGAAGCCGCACTCGCTTTATAGCCTATCGGCTAGCTGGCTGGCTAGCGCACATTGATTTGTACATCAAAGTAAAATTGGTATCCCTTCTTCCTTTTCATCTTCACCTTATAAGCTTTCAATATTTTAAGCTAAAACGTTATATTAATGAAAAGTATAACCTGTCATGTCTGCTGATGTTGCTAACACTACTGTAGTAAGCATTTCGAAGACTAGCGGAGTGATACACACGCAGAGAAACGTCCCAGCGTTGATATCGAGAAATATTATCATGACCACATCTGCTGAACCTGACATCTCGACAGCATAAGCTGCTATGGACTCCATTACCCAGGATTCTTCACGCTGAGTTAACTCATACGTGCGCTCTGCTTCTCCCGAGTTCTGATTGGATGCACAGGTGCATCCAATTAACACACAAACACACACACACACACACACACATGGAGACTGTTTAAAAAGACACTCTTTTCACTTGTTCTTGTTAGTTGTGAAGCAATAGTTGAGCCTTTTGCAATCATTTTGCCTTTCTGTGTTTCTCCAGCTTGTACGTGAATCGCCTGAACTCTGCCTGTTCATTGTCTCCGATTCTGTCTCCTTCTTCCAGCCTGTCCGTCTGATCATATGATTCTGATTCTGTTGCCTTAACTTTTATTTAAAAAATACCGAAACTGCACCTGCGTCCGTTTGAGTATCATTCCTGACAAATATCTGCACTCTTGGATGTTGTATAATGGCTTATACTGTATTTAATTTGCTGTCACCGGTTACGAAACAAGACTTGAAAAGTCAAAACGTACATGGACTAGTTTTTTTAGCAGGCCATTTGGTTTCTTCAAAAGTCTCCTAAAAGGTTGGTCTCATCTCTGTTTCTCTATGAGTCAACACTCTAACCCGCCGACAGATCCGGCTGAAATGACCGTTTTCTATTATTCCATCTTGTATCTGCATTATTTAGACCTGGAGTCTTCGATCTTATCCACAATGGGCCAGTACGGGTGCAGTCTTTAATTCCAACCAAGAAGGAAGACCTGATAAGACTTGTTCATCTTGGTTTCCGATCAACTATCAAACGTGCCTCGTATTTGGCTGGAATAAAAGCCCGCAGCCATGCCATCCCATAGCGGATAAGATTAAAGACACCTGATTTTGACGTCCGTGTAATCGCTGAGCCTTTGAATTGTGTGCTTTAGCTTGTGGTGGAGCTGCGGTACTCTTTGGTGCTGTTCTGCTTGAGTTTATGAATAATTGACTTTAGTCTGTACAACACTCTTCCACTCTTGGCCTGTTAATTATTGATCTCCACATCGTTCGCACACCTCTGACTGACCGAGCAGGCTGTGTGCTACGTGATAAATTTCTGTACAACCAGAGCTTTTTTTTTTTTTTTTTTTTTTTAAAACTATATAACAGGGATGGATATAATAGGCAGAAACATTATTTAAGTTTAAGGTAATAGTAATTATATCAGGAGTTGTGTAGAATTCTTGAATCTGATTGGCCAGAAGGTGTGACATCAGCTTTGACAGTAGTAGTCCTCATCACGGGTTTATATTTGTTCTAATAGTTTGGCTCGTTCTCAGGGACCGCATCATTTCAAACCGTTGCTAGGAAGAAAGCGCTATCTACCCTCTTCCACATATGTGAATGGATATTGTTGCTATGATTGACAGGGAAGAAAGAGCATGTTGTTCCTCCCACCCAGACAATACAGCCAATTTTGATTTCTTGGCAAAGGATGGGTGTGGCATTGTCAAGGATTCAAACTTGTGATGTCTCCAGATGACAGAGCAAACCACTTTGTGTCATGCTACTCAGAAGCCTGATGTTGGGAGGGTTTTTTTTTTCCTCACCACTGGTGCATCTGTTTTTTTCAGTACGGATCTAAATCTCTGCAAAGCTGCTTTGTGTCAACGTCTGTTGTTCAAATTGCTACACAAATAAGATTAATGATGATTTTCAGGAAACTCGGGCCTGGATCTTCGGCCAGTCGTATGTACAGTATGAGTGTTAATATTGATATAGAGAGAATTTATATGACTGTCACAATCTGGTGAAAACTTCATCGTGTGGTTTCTCCTTCTGATGTAATATAATCTGCAGTGGTAATAATAAACTACGTGATGATTCGGTCCTGCCTTCTGTAGTGCTACCTGACGCTGGCTTATTTAACCTCAACGTGGCTCTAAACCAAAACAAGGTACAAAGCGGCCGAGACGGGACATCTGACACGAACCACCAACATCATAGATTTGAGGAGTGACAGGACCTCCAGCAGCCCAGCGTCGGCTTCCTGACCCTGTGGACCGAGCAATCCTGACACCGGGCTTTTTGGGCCCGTGTGTTTAGACCGCTGTCATCCTGCTTTCCATCTGCTCCGGGAAAAATCTAGAACTTAGCATGAATTCCGCTTTCACTGATTGTCATGATCGGTTAGTGTGCTTCTACAAGAGAGGGTTTCCTTGCTTTAGGAAGGATGCATGAATAATAATAATAAAAAAAAAAAAGCAGCAAGCCATTCAAACAAATTCATCATGTGTCTGGATAGAAGCTGTGCTCTTAGATGCTGCTAATTACAGTTTAGTGTTTATCTTCTCGAGCTGCACTTCAAAGCTTTTCTGTTTGTTTTTTTTTTTCAATTTCCAAGCAAAGCATTGATATGTAAGCCATATTATAGCCTTTTCGTGACAGATGCAGCTATGATGAGCTTTGCGTGATGTGTTTTCGCAGATCAGCCATATTGGAAAAATACAGATAAATACCGACGCTGCGAAAATCACAGCCTCGTGCCGTGCTATTACAGTAATACACGCGCTGGGCCGTGCGTAACAGCCATGTTTGTTCAGGATTATCAAGGTTTCTCTGAGATCTACAGAAAATAAAATATCCTATCCACATGAGGCCCATTGCATGACCTAAAGCTGCGTGCGTGCGTGTGTGTGTGTGTGTGTCTGAGTGAAAGGGAGTACTGAGGCAGGTTTCAGTAAAACAGTGTCAGACCACCATCACAGCATCAAAGAGAGCAAACTGATCCTGTTCTGCTGTTTACTTTCTTTTTTACACGGCACAGACTCTCTCTCTCTCTCTCTCTCTCTCTCTCTCTCTCTCTCTCTCTCTCGGAATTCATTTCAATTCTCCAATCCATGCTGCTTTATTGGCTTGACAATAACACTGTATTTATATTGCCAAAGGATAC
>JAOVYU010000067.1:5176572-5196511 GCA_025674565.1 Synodontis membranacea
ATGGATTAAAGAAAAGAAAAGGAAAGAAAGGCTAATGATGAAGTAGTATGATCAAACTTACAATTGGCTAATAATATAAAGAATCTTTGCCATCGTCATCATCCGTCACTTAAAATCTGAACATATATACTGTATATATATATGAAATAAGTATTCAGGCCCTTTGAAACAGCACTTGAAATTTAGCTCAGGTGCCTCCCATTTCTCTTGATGGTTGCTGAGATGTTTCTACACCTAGTTTGGAGTCCACCTGTGGTAAAGTAAATTGATTGGACATGATTTGGGAAGGTGCACACCCCTCTAGAGAAGGCCTCACAGATGACAATGCATATCAGAGCAAAAACCAAGCCATGAGGTCAAAGGAACCGCCTGCAGGGACAGGAATGTTGCACGGCACAGATCAGTGGAAGGGTACAAAAAAAAATTCTGCTGCACTGAAGGTTCCCAAGAGCACAGTGGCCTTCATAATTTTCAAATGGAAGAAGTTTGGCACAGCCAGCACTCTTCCAAGAGCTGACCACCAGGGCAAACTGATTTTTCTGAAATCGAGGGAGGAGGGACTTAGTGAGAGAGGTGACCAAGAACCCGATAGTCACTCTGACTGAGCTCCAGAGATCTTGTGTGGAGATGGGACTACAGTAAGTTCCAGAAAGACAACCATCACTGCAGCCCTCCACCGATCTGGGCTTTATGGCAGGGTGGCTAGACATAGCCTCTCCTCAGTGCAAAATACATGAAAGCCCACTTGGACTTTGCAAAAAAAAAAAAAAAAAGCTCCTGAAGGACTCTCAGACTGGGAACAAGATTCTCTGGACAGAAGAAAGCAAGATTGAACTGTTTGGCCTCAATTCTAAAAGTTATATCAGGCACTGCTCATCACCATGCTTTCACCATCCAAACAGTGAAGCATGCTGGTGGCGGCATCATGCTGTGGGGGTGTTTTTTTTAGCAGCAGGGACTGGAACACCGGTCAGGGTTGAGGGAAAGCTGAATGGAGCAAAGTACAGAGATATCCTGTTCCATACAGTAGCTCTCAGGACTTTCCAACATGACAATGACCCTAAGCACACAGCAAACCCAACACAGGAGTGGCTTAGGGACAACTCTGTGAATGTCCTACAGTGGCCCAGCCAGAGCCCTGACTTGAACCCTATCGAACATCTCTGGAGTGACCTGAAAATGGCTGTCTACCAACGGGCCCCATCCAACCTGACTGAGTTTGAGAGGATTTGCAAAGAACAATGGCAGAAAATCCCCCAATCCAGGTGTGCAAAGCTTGTTGCATCATACCCCAAAAGACTCAAGGCTTTAATTGCTGCCAGAGGTGCTTCAACTAAGTACTGAGTAAAGGGTTTGAATATTTATGTAAATGTGATATTTCGGAATCCGCTGCTAACATCTTGGTGCCAGATACCACAGCACACCTTCAGGGGTCTAGTGGAGTACATGCCTCAACAGGTCAGGGCTGTTTTGGCAGCAAAAGTTAAGGTAAAGGTAAAGTAGCAAAAGCGGGACCAACACAATATTAGGCAGGGTGGTCATAATGTTATGCTTGGTCTGTGTATATATGTGTGTGTGTGTGTGTGTGTGTGTGTGTGTGTGTAGGTGTGTGTGTGTGTGTGTGTGTTCGGGTGGAATTTAGGAATGTTCAGGGATTACACCTGATCCGCTGTGATAAACATCCTAATCATTCACCACAAAGGGTGTGAAAGACAGCTTTACACACACACACACACACACACACACACACACACACACACACACACACACACACATTTTGTACCAGTGTCAGTGCTACTGTTATTTTGATCATCAGGATCTGCATAACAGTGTACATGAATGTATGCATAGAAGGATTATACTGATTTACTTTTATCTATAATAATGATTCATTATTAAAGGAAAAAAAAATCACACTTTGTCATGATACCGAGAAACCTCGAAGTGCAAACTCTATCCTGTAGACTTTCTTGTATTTAAGTTACAACTTTACCTGGAGTGATACCGATTGCTGACACTGGAGACTCCTTCAAGAAATGTTTAAATACAGAAAACATCACCGTACTGTACCAACAATTACACATATTTTTCCTGAAGAGAATGCCACACAAGGCCACGAGTAAGTTGTTACTATACATTCAATACTGTAATGTACATGTAGAGCGAAGGCATTAATATACTGTAAACCTGAGATTTGCAGCTGCGCTACTGTCAAAGCTGCTGTTATGGAAAATCAATCAATCAATCAATCAATCAGAATCCGGACCTCAGCAGCGCTTTAAACTCAACAGCGGTTTGAACCCGTCTATGAATCTATAAGTATCATCTCAGAATACAGCAAGAAAGCTAGTGTTCTTTAAGATCACTTCAGAGCATGACCTCCTGATAACCTCATTTATTACAGAACATTCTGTAGCTTAATGTCCTCTGGAGTCTGCGAATAATCCATCAAAATATCTATCAGGGTGATGACCACGGTGTTAACGATAGAAACCTTTTTTTTTTAAATTCCAACAGAAGCCATGAACTTTTTAACGTTTAACCTGTCCCATAAAGTTTGCATGACATTTGTCTAAATATTGGAATAGTGTTTGGTTTTCTTCCTTCCAGAGCTTTATTGAATGCCGCCATCCCACCTCCATTTTTTTCCGCCAATTCCACGCGCACAAAAAAAAAAAAAAAGAGATCCATCTTTCACGGTTTTTGACACCAAATGTGAAGTGCTTTTTGTTATTTTTCCCCTCTTTCCACATCAAGCACCACCATGTGTTTGAGTAAAAAAAAAAATATATATGAAGTTAGCTTTGCGGTGCAATGGGCACTCATAAATTTCTTAGCGTTGCTCTAAGCCTGTACTTTCCCCAAGTCCCCAGTTTATTGCGCAAGTAAGGAAGAAAAAAAAGAAGTCGTGCTTCTGTGTCAGCTTTGGCCTTGAGGCTGAATTATTCACCTTGAAAGACTGAAAGGGAGGGTGAGGGAGCGAACGACCGAGTCCATCTGAGGACGCCGGAGGCTGGTAGAGAGGAAGAGGAAGTCACACGCGTCTTCCTGAGAAACCCACAATCCCACAAACCTCCCTCTTCCAGGAAGTCGAAGGATTATTGCACCACTCGATCTGTTTAAAACCCTGAAAATGCTACCAAGACCCTCTTGGGAAATGACCCAAGATGGAGCGAGGGAGCTTGGAGTGAGCTAAGAGCATCCAAGCATGATAGAGGATTTATCGAGATTTACTGTACACTCCTGACCCACAGAAAGCAAAACAAACAAAGCAGCAAAAATGATGCTGGTTTAAAGTGAGCCAGTGCTTCTTGTATCCTTTGTTTTTTTTCCCCCCTCTTTACAAATTCTGTACTTTTCAGAGCTACTTTTTTGTGTGATTCAAGCACACCATTTGTGTTCATGTTCCTCTGCTTTATCTGGGGACTTGGGATGAGTGTGAGACGGATGAGAGAAGGATGAAAGAGCGCCAACATGGTGTCTGCATCACTTTTTAATATCGCTCTGACCCACTTGTTTCTGAAAGTTGGAGAAATCGCACTGCGCGAACATAAAGATGGGATTATCTTTCCAGACGGAATTTTCGTCTCCACTCAGGCTCTCTCTGAGACTTATTTCTGCCAAGTCAGTGTAGAGGCTCTCAAGAGCTTCACATAGATAAGACCAAAACTTGGAGCTTAACACCAGTCATTTTGGAGGTGTCGTAATTTTTCCAGTCCGTAATGCTTTCGATTAAAATGTCCAGATGACGTCTTCACGGAATCTTTTCTCTCTCTTTTTTTTTTTTTTCCCTTGATTAGGAATCAACTGGAGAGGATTAAGATCTTGCAGGGTCTGAACAGAAGAAACGGAACCTGGTGATTCAAAAATGTCTGAAATCCAGAACTGAATGCTGCATGTTCTGTCAGAACAGAAATTAGTCTCGCAAGTTGTTTTAGGTTTCTTCTTTCAAATTCACATTTAAAGGTCATTATGAGGCTTTGCCATTTTTTCCCCGCTGCCTCTCGGTATTACAGACTGATACCGATGAATGCTTGGAAAGTGTGTATTAATGTGTATCTGTGTATGCGTGTGTGTGTGTGTGTGTGTGTGTGTGTGTGTGTGTGTGGAGACACTAGGAAGTACTAATCCGCAGAAGCTTGCAGCGTATAAATATTAGGGTTGAAGCTTCAGAGCAGATTAGCCGACCATGACTTTCGCGGCTCCGCTAAAAGTGTAATAAAATGACCAAAAGACAAGCGGAAATCCTGTGGAGGGCCGTCTTCAGCGCAAACGAAAGCTGCGCCTGACAATCTGCCTCTCTTTCAACGTCTAATCAAATCCTGTGCAATGCACGGAAGTTCAAATTCCAACAATCCAAATTCACATACCGTAAAGTTTTGCACAGGACCCAGAGGTGCCAAAATTAATAACATGCAAATCCTAGCAAGGTATAAAGAGAGAGAGAGAGAGAGAGAGAGAGAGAGAGAGAGAGAGAGAGAGGGAAAAAAAACTAATTATAAAATAGATTTAGCTCTGAAATCTGATTGGCTGGGTGTTCGAAGCCATAAAATCCTTGATGTATGCACATCTAATGAGTTCATCACAATAACTCTAAAGAATATCCTTATCTTTGTCCATTGTGTTGCTTAGCAACCAAACCTTACTGTTAACAGATCGCACTGTGTTGTGGAAGAATTGCGCGTTCTTCAGGTTATTAATAATAAATGAAATTACTGATTAAACAATGGATTTGATTGTAATGTTTTCTATCATATTGTAACTGCTTCGTAAAATCACCAAGCCCATTGAGAGCATACATTACATAGAGTTGAGTACCCTTCACATTTAAATCAGTACCGGTAACTGGAATTTGGTACCGGTACCAATCGGTACTTTATTTTTTTTCCCTGTACTTCAATCTCTCTCTGCAATAACAAAAATCTAATTTCAGTTGTACAAAATAACCTACAATTTTGTTCTATATTTAGAACATTTTACACACCAGACAAAAATGAGTTCATACTGATGAACAAAGAGTTTATATTGTATAAACTGATGTGTAAAGGTGATGTGCCTGCAACGCTGATATTTAAACTCACTACGTGAAAAGCAAAAGTGGAGCACATGAGAGTCTCCAAACCTTGGTGAAAATGTGGCTGTAGATTTTCAGACCCAGAGTAAAGAGAAAGAGGGTGAGAAGCAGGATGGCCTGTGTGTGTGTGTCGGTGTGTCGGTGTGTGTGTGTGTCGTCCTCACACTGGGTGATTTATGCGAGCAGTGTGTGGTGCCTCTGTGTGTGTAACGATGGATTAAAGATGGCAGAGACCTTTACAGCGCTGTCTCCAGCAGCCATTATCACACTAATGTAGAAGCCCCAGGTAGAGATGCTGAGGAAACTGTTATAATGGATTAAAAGACAAAAACAAGTGCACGGAGACATCCAAACTCTTCATCTCGGCTTCTCTTACACACACATACACACTGCTACGTGTGCTTCTCGGCTTGGAATGCAGTCAGCCAATCAGACAATCCTTATGGCTCTAGTAAAGCAGTGGAACTAGTACAGATTTGTCTTATTCTTTGAACCTTTTCTGCTCGCTGCATATCTTTTGATTCAACTCTCATGCTGTGACACCTATGAGATATATATATATATTGTGGCGTGGGCGGGGTGATGGCTAGCGACCATCATCCCTTGCCGTGCATTTACGGGGAAGTCTATGCCAGGGGGGCGGGGTTATGGGTTCACCCTCCGGGGCATGTTGTGTTAGTTTAGCGGCCTCGGCCTGGTTCTGATGTGTTGGTTATGTGTGTTTGATGCTTGCCTGTGTTCTTGTATGCCCATGCCGTGCTGGTGAATAAAAGACTCCCCCCCCCCTGCATCTTAAAACAAACAAAGAAACAAAAAAAAACCCTGGAACAAAGTTTGGAGTTCCTCTGAAAACTCAGATAGATTAATGGACTCCAGAAAAAAGTTCTTGGGTCCATCAAAAATACATGACGTCGTTGCCAAGGTAATACCTCGTATGTGCACATATAATAATAATAATAATAATAATAATAATAATAATATATGTGTACATACGAGGTATTACCTTGGCAATGACGGTAAGATCCTGAAAAGGATCCTGGAATCCCGGGAAAGCCCCAGAGACCCAGAACCAGGAATTGTGTTCTTGAAAAGCTGCTGAAAGAAGATTTCAGTGCACATGTTCCTTATGTTTATAAATAGTTCTGTACAGAACCTGAGCTAATCTTAACCTGAATCTGGATCTGAAGTGCGCTTCTGGTAAACCTGCGTAGAAACATCTACTTTTTTTTTGGCCCTTAATCCACAGAAACATGTCTCACGTTGTTTTCCTGCCTGAGTTTAAATTGTGGAGTAAGAGGGTGAGTATCGATTGACAACCTAATAAGATGTCTTACACACACACACACACACACACACACACACACACACTGTACACACACAGAGTATTGGGGAAATCCCCCCTCGTTCCTGGCGCTGCTTCTCGGACTAGCCTCCCAGCTGGGGTTCTCCGCTGTAGCAGATATATAAAAGCTCTCACTGTTCTCTAAAAAACCACCTGTCCAGGTGGACTACAGCCAAGGGTGTGTGTGTGTGTGTGTGTGTGTGTGTGTGTGTGTGTGGATGCACTAACAATACACTGACTTCCAGAATTGTCAGAAAATGGAGAAAAAAAACAGAGGGAAGAATATAATCTGTTTAAGAAGAAAATCACAGTGGGATGTGCTATTATAGAAAAACAATCAGTGATAGGGTGTTGTGTTGTTAATCAGAATTACTGTCACCCTGAATTCGATTATTGTCCAATAACACCATGCAGCAAAATGGGTTACTTCTCTTATACCACAGCAATTTGCCAACCATTTCTTTCTTTCTTTCTATCTTTCTTTATATGTTTTTAGTTACCGGTAGTTAGTTAGTTATTGAAGAATGGCACGTCATAATTTTTATCCATTTATAGTTACATTTAACTTTTTTGTAATCTCCAATGTCTAGTTACTTCCTGCTATCACTTCACTTCAGAACAAATGTAACCATTAAACCACGGAGACAATACTGTTGCTATGGTTTTATCTGGAAGAGAGCAGATAGCCTTGTTGTTCTAATTAAAACATTTCCATGCACTATGAATAATTCCCGAGTAATTAAAATAAATATTGGCTTATAAATATAAGCCTATTAATGCAATTATTTATGCTCATTGTCATGGTTACGTTATGGATACATGGTTACACGGTGTTAGGAGAATGGCTCTACATCAAAGACAAAAACCTGAACGTCACAAACAGGCAGCCAATCAGAATCGGGTATTTTATGCCAGGTTTGTTTACCTGGTGCCAAAAATAGACAATGTAATGCAAAAAAAAGGGGGGGGTTGGTGTTCCCGGCTGAGCGCAAAAGTTTGCATACCCTCAGTGTCCAACAAAAAAGAACAAAGGAATTTCTTCTACAGCAACAAAACATTATATATCCCCTAAGCATCTTCTGGATCCTCTAAGATGTAATATTACATTAATTTTTACATATTTACTGATTTTACATTTTAACACATATTTACTGACCATTTTTTTTTAATATATATAACTACAGATGTCATGCACTGTCTTCTATTTCGTTTCAAAGTTCAAAAACCAAGGGGATGCAAACTTTTGCCCCCAGCTGTAGATGGAGCACACTTTTGCGCAAGTAAATGCTTGCTTGACTAGAAGCTACGTACAGTAGCTTTAGAAAGTGTATGAAAGCTGCCAAAACAGTGGCAAGTGCTGCTCCGGTACTGGAATAAATAGCCTTACTATTCAGAGAAGGAGATAGTATACTTTTAATATAATAATATCTATTTTGAGACTCCAGATCAAATTGAGCACACAAGCATGAACTGTCCAGGTACGTAGGTTTCTGATTTTTTTTGTTTTGTTTTTTTTTATAGTGTCCAGAGTGATCGGTTCATACCAAGATTCGTAGAACTCTAGAGAGAGGGCAGAGAAACACACTGTTCAGATTTCTTGGCAGTAGCTCTACGCGAACCCTACTGAAAACTAAATGTCTGATGGCAGGCGTGTTTGTAATTACCCACTAAAACCCACTAACAGATAATCAAAGATGCAAGATAGAACGTTTCGGATCGGCTGCACTGACGGTTCCTGAGTGATAACTTGCTTGAATCTAACTCCGCCCCCTATAGATGAGTAACTTTCCAGACGTCCTCAGGATCTTGTCCTGAACATGCCTTTTAAGCTCTGAGTGAATCCATACAACCAATCGCAGGTCAAAGTAAATTCATTCACTCCATTAGAACTTATTGGCATGGAGTGGATATACTGTTTGGAAATCTCAATGGGTTTTTGATCATGATTGGGTTTCATACTTCTGAGTAATTTGTGAAAATATAGCAACAATCCTAGCAATAGTTTGCAAAAAAAAAAAAAATAAGAAGAATGAATAAGAATACGAATAATATTAAGAAGAAGAAGAAGAAGAAGAAGAAGAAGAAGAAGAGAAATCCCAGCCAAAACAAAACACCTTTGGTGCTTGGACCCCTGAAACATACAATTACAATATTGTTTACTTCCTGCCTGTCTGTCTTTTTCCTCAGCTCCTCCTCCTCTGATTTAAACACGCCCACTCCCCACCTGTGTGTAATTTGCCACACCTCTATAAATACCCCTTCGTGGCACATTTGCAAGTTTTGTAACTTTTTGTCTGCAAGTTTAACTTTTGAAAGTTTTTTTTCTCTTTCTTCTCTGAGCTGTGTAGCTTTGTTTCTGTGGATTCAATTTCTGACATTTTCTCAACCGTTCATGCAGGAAAGCAAGTATTTGGCTTGGCCTGGATATGAACCGCGTTACACTGCTTCTATCCTTAATTTCAAACTTTGTCTTAAAAAAAAGCCGGAGGAGGAGGAGAGGAGAGACAACGGCAAAGCTAAACCGAGAAGGAAATAAAGCACTCTGCTGAAGTGCAAAGCGCTAAGCTGATTATCGTCCCTTTCTCCACTTGCTGGCGTTTTTCGCTGTCTACACTCCTCCACACTCACGTCTCACTTCATTCCATTACCCTTCCCGTCTCTTCTCTTTCTGATCCGTCATCTCTCGCCTCGCTTTACGATTTTTATCCATGCTACTTCCTCACACCTCTTTTTAAATGCACTCTCGCCAGCTTTAGATGGTGTTTTAAAGGTTATGCTTTTACGCAGCTTCTCTCTCTCTCTCTCTCCTTTTCAGGGAAGAAAAAAAAAAAAAAAAAAACGCCAGTCCCTGCACTCTTCCCATCATGCAGGCCTGCAGACACTTTAAATATTTAACAGGAAATCCCTGCCTCCTGTCACATCCAGGGCAGAACAAATAATGAGAGTGTAATGATGAGTTAGCGCAGTGATTTATCCAGGTGGAGCGAGAGGCAGGCTGGCGCACTGGACAGGGGGAGAGGCTTAATGATACGGTTGAAGGCGCCGTTTCCATTCCCAGGCCTGTTTTGCATTAGCCATTAAGTAAATAACCCAAGAGAGGAATGGAACAACACACACCTCTCCCTGTCATACAACACCATCATGGTCAGGGTGAAGAGCGAGACTGCGGTTACTGCTGCAGTCGGGTCCGAAAAGTCAGAGTCCGCTACCGAGGACGGCTTCGGAGTCGTCATTTATCAAAAACTAATCTCAAATAATATTCAGCTCGTATTCATTATTTAAGATTACGCTATATAAAATCTTTCCATTTTTTTTTTTTTATTATTATCTGCTTGAGATGGCCTAATATGAATCTTTGAATCTGAATCTATCCGAACAACCGTTTCATTCCTTTTTTTTTTTTCTACATTTCTCCGACTGTTGAACTAAAAAAAAAATATGCCGGCATGATACGGTACAGCCATGCTGCCCTGGGGTTGCCCGATCTCGCCTGTCCTCGGAAGCTAAGCATGGGTGGGCCTGGTTAGTACTTGGATGGGAGACATCCAGAGAAGGCCTGGTGCTGTACAAAGACCCAGCCACAAGGGGGTGCACACTCTGGTGTATGCCTGTGTGCCGGTCCCAAGCCCGGATAAATGGGGAGGGTTGCGTCAGGTAGGGCATCCGGCGTAAAAACTCTGCCAAATCGGATGTGCGGACAAAAAAGATGCGACCCCTAGTTGGGAATAGCCAAAATGGGAAGGAGGAGGAGGATGCCGGCATGATACGATGAACATCTCTCAAGTCCAGCACTGACCATTTCTACTCTTCCTCACAGGCCCGCTCTGACCGGCTGTTAAAGTCATCTTCGTTTGTTAATTTTCCTCCTTTATTCCTTGTTTGTAAGGATTCAACTAAAAATGGTCTTAGTGTGTGTCCTGCTGCTTTTATAAACCTGAGTCACATCAGTAAAGTTGCAGTAAAACGTTGCAGTGATTGAACTCACAGCCGGCAATTTCTGGCATGCTATATTTCTATGTGTCAATTTTCCGATTTAATGCAAGCCACATGTAAGTACTCGATTATTTTATCATAACCGCCACTTTATTTTTTTGTGGCTGATTCTCAAATTGCCTCCTACAGCGCATACAGTGCACTATATATGTTACAGAACACCATTAAATCATATACGGACTGAGTATATGTAATATACAGGATTCCGACGAATTGTGGGTTCCTGCGCGAAGTGGACTTGACGACGCTGCGCTTTTACTTTGGATCCTGGGTCACTTAAAAGTCAAGAGGAATATCAGTGAAAAGAGAATCTAACTACGGGTCAATGAAAGTTCATCTTCGGTAAACGCTTTATCCTGAAAAAAAAAAATTATAAAATGCTGCGCTGCATCTGGAGCCTATCCCGGGAATATCGGGTAAGAGCTATGCAAGTAGGAATACACCCTGGATGGGATGCAGGGCATGACAGGCCACTGCGCACACATTCATTCACACTTAAGGGCAAATAAGCATAGCCAGTCCGCCCTCTGGCATGTTTTTAGGAGGTAGGAAGAAACCGGAATCCCTTGAGGAAACCCATGATTACACAGAGAGAATAAGAAGAGTTTGTTTTTTCCTAAAAGTTTTTTTTTCTCCATATAGTGCACTGTTAAAATGTCCAATATTATAAGCATATTAAGTTTGAAAAACTAAATCCTCCAAGTATTTATACTTGAAATGTAATCCGGAGACCCTCGGGGAACCTTGTTTTTTTTTTACTAAATGATATTAAGCGTGCGTGCCATTTTGTTTTGGAGAAACTGGTGTTAGTCTTTAATAACCGATGATATAAAAAAACAGTTCATGCAGACTTCTGGACCTGAGTGTGTCAGGAGAGATGGATGGGCAGAAGGAAGGAGTGAAACAGTATGTGTATGAGACAGAAAGAGAAACAGAGAGGTGGATGGGGGGGGGGTGAAGGTGAAGGCCCGATGATAGGAGAGATGGACGAGGTGCTGAAGAAAGCCCGTGCGGTTTGTTACTGTTGTCTGAGGCGATACAAATGGCAGCGGTCGACTGGGCTCGAGCCCAGACTCAACAGAACGGAGAGGAGGACTGCGGAGGAAGACAAATCTGCCCATGGAGAGTTCAAAAGAGCAGAAACACCTCCTCCGGAGAGCAGACACACACAGCCGGGCCCACGGCCGATATGGTCTGAGACCCAGCCGTGGAGGACGCGATGAAATGTTGGCATCCTGGTATTCAAATAGAAGAAAGGAGACAGACGAGCTGGAGGATATCACTGCGGCGCTCCGACAGAGGGTCTTTTGAGGACCTGGGTTTTGTTTCTGAACAAAGAACAGCGATGCCGGTGATGGGCGAGATATATTTTACGTTTTTTAAAGAGGTCAGGACTTTTCAAAACGTGCCAAAAGGTGCTTTCAGCAGAGGAATGAAAAATCCTTGATCCTTCAGCAGTGGTGGCAGAAGGGTTAAACACGGCTTGAACAGAGAAGCTTCTAGGGTTATCTTAAAAAAAAACTCTGGTCCTTCTTAAATCTTTAACACACGGACTGCGTAAATGACACGAAAACCTGTAGGATGAAAACTTTGACATGAGCTACTATCAGAGCAAAAAAAAAAAGTGCAGATAATGCTCTTCATCTTCAGGAGCCACTTTATCTTGGTAAGAGTTGCGGTGAATCCGGAGTCCCATGTCCCATGAAACTCGGGGCACGATGCACCCTGCGTGGAATAAAAGTCCATCACAGCGACCACGCACATGCATATTTTCACACTCATTCACACCTAGGGGCAATTTAGTGAAGCTAATCTACAGCACAGATCAGCATGTTGTACAGTAGGAGGACATGGAGAGAACCCTAAGCAGACTGAAATCCAAGCTCAGGATTGAATCAGAGGCCCTGGAGCTGTGATGCGAATCGAGTAGCCACCTTGAAGCCCTGCAAATGAAATTGAAATAAAACTCACTGAAGGGGAAAGGACACGGCATTAGAAAGATGTGCACGGTGACTCTATCTTTCTTTGACCTTTGAGTTCACAAAACATCGATCTTATGAGCCAGTACAAAAAAAAAAAGGCAAGCTTGTGGTTTCTTCAGTATATAAAAAAAAAAAAAAAAACACAAATAAACAATTCTCTCAATTGCCCAAAAATGAGGTCCGTGAGGTCATGTTTTATTGGCTAGCTATTTAAAATCCCTGAGCCACATGGTCCAAATGGTCCATGATGTTTGTGCACATTTCATAGAACTGCCTCAAATGTGTCCAAAATTCCCCAAATTTGTCTAGAGCCACGGCTGCTGCCTATCCAGACCTCCACAGTACATTCAGATTGAAATGCTATAAATGAATATTAGTGTGAAAGATGATGCTATGCCTCCATTATGAGCTGTGTGTGTGTGTGTGTGTGTGTGTGTGTGTGTGTGTGTGTTTATGTATGGTGCTATCATTATGCAATGACAATGTGAATACGTCATGTCTTGTATGGTCATGGATGGCATCTGTGAAATAACTAATGCTGAAGGCAAAGCCGGTGACTGACTGTCTCATATAGCCATGCATTGCAATAAAAAATGTTCAGCGGTGCGAGTGCGAGCGCGAAAGTGTGCGCGTGGCGGTCTGGGTGGGCCGAGACCGCTATCTGCGGATGAGTCACATAATCAATCAGTGAGTCTGTGTTCAATTCTTCATTGTGATATAATCGCTCCGCAGAACGCATTAACGCTGAGGAACGATAATGAGGGAATATGTTGAGAGAGAGAGCGAGGGAGGGAGCGGGTTCCCGGCCCCTCGCGTGATGAATACCCTGTACATACCAAACAGACTCCGGGAATAAATATGGACGCATAAAGAAGTGTGATTAGACAAATAAATAGAGTGTAAAGAATGTAATGGAGGCGGGGCGGCGTCATAACTACATCTCCGAACAAAAGAACGGAATAAAACGCGTATTAGGCGCATCCATATTTGCTGTGATTTAAGTGTTAATATATTCATAGCCTGATTTATGCATACATTACTGCTCAAGGGTTACGAGCAAGGAATATTGGAAGAAGTGTATGTAGTGCGTCTCGTACTGCCCACTGTATTATATATTACGTACGTGCTTTCCGTTTCTAGCTCATGAGCTGTCGCTGTGAAAGGACTTTGTGCAGACAGGAAGTGGTAGTGATGCTGGATACGTACTGCGTTTCTCAAACATTTTATGTTAAGAGCCACCCCGATCCAAAAGAAATGAACCAGCAACATGCTTATACAGTAAGGTCTTACTGGTCTCTATAACTTGTATTTTTTTTGTAGTACATGAAGCGACTTTCACCGATTATTTTCATAGACGCCACGCCATCGAAGACCTGCCCTTAACCGTCATACTTATTTGAGCCAGATTTAAAAAAAAAAACGTTTCTGTGTCCAATAATCACACTGCTCAGCTAAACATCTCATTCTGTACTCCCTGTTGGAAACGCCGTCTCCTCCGCTGGAGAGCTGTGCAATCAAAATCTGATTAGCAAATTAGATTTGAAGAATTCCAAAACATAATTGCAAAGTAATTTAATCTGAATTTCTCCCCTCCTGAAAACAAATGTCTCATTTCAGCGTAAGAAAAAAAATAAAAAAATAGCCTTGACCTTTACCGACATGGTTTTCATTTATTTCTGTAATGAAAGCTCAGTATTAATGACAGAATGTCGTATTTCGGATATTGCTCTTCGGGTGCTTTTCTGCTAGAGTAAATATCGCACTGGGAGATTTCGTAAAAGTACGGCTTGTTTGAGATGATTACGATGCTCGTCTAGGTTTGACGGGCATTTTTTAAAGCGGTGTAATTTATGTAAAGCCTGATGGAACTTGACAGACCTGTTGGTTTAGCGTTGACGATAAAGACAGGGGATGAGGCAACAGTGATTTTCTAATTAGAAGGGCTTATAGTAGCGGTGGCTGATACTGCTGCGATAAATATGATTGGTAATAAAAGTTGAGGTCAGAAACGGACAGGTAATTCGTATTTTTTTTTTTATTTGACAAGCAGGCTAGCTCTCGCAATCAAAGTGTTTTAGCATGTACTATAAGAATAAAAACTCAAGTTCATTATGTTCATTAAATATTTATCCGTGCTTTCATTTGACCGGAAACAACTGTAGGAAGAAAAAAAATCATCTAGATGTTTGGAAGGGTCATGAAACACACGATCTTCACGAGTGTTATTCAAGGTTCTCCTTGAATCTCATGAGTTTACGTTCAAGTGTATCATCAATGAAAAGAAGTTTATTTAGCCTTAGTGAAGGAACTGAACAGATAACACACAAAATTGTTCAGAAACTCGGGACTCGTGGAAAAATTCTTGATAATTGCAACACTGACGACATAATTAGGATATTTCCGATAGGCAGAATGAGCTCTGGGGAGTGGGAAGAGCCGTCCCTCATTCGCTAAGACTGACAGCGCAGAGGCCACACCTACTAATTCCTCTCCTTACTTCCTGATTGCATGGGAGACGCAATTTTCAGTCGAAGATAAAGACAAGAGAGATAAGTGAAGGGGGGGGGGGGGGTAATTCGATTTTTCTCCTCCCCTCCATCTGTCCATCTGATAGCATTTGTTATTAATGACACGCAGGCTGGACCGCCCGAGAGGGACGAGTGTAACGGACGAGTGTAACTGTCCGTGGGAAGAGCGACGTGGCTCTGAACTCCCATTTGTGCTAATAAAACTTTAAATTGTTTGTGCAATGACATTACGGTTGTCCCAGGGGCCATGCGCCGACGTCAATTAGACCGATAAGCAAATGAAAATAAATCGCCGACGATCCAGCCCACCCGCACGCCCGTCTGCCTGCCCGGGCATCCGGTAAACAGGAGGAGGAAGCAGGAAGTGATCAGAATGAGAGATTTTAAAGAGGAATATAAACCACTGTGACATTGCACAGTATTCTCCCAAAGGCCTATCTCGAAAGAACAAAGGGAGGATTAGAAACTTCCTTCCTAGGGCTGAAATCAGGAGCGGCAACCGATGGTATCACAGCCCAGGAGGGTTAAATATAACTGCAGAAAGCCGTGAGATATTACTGAACTCTTGCTGGGAGAAGGGTTTGGGAGAAGGGAGCTCATGCAAAGGAGTCAGGCTTTACATAACTGCACGACAGAATAAAGATCCTCCTGCGAGTCGTTATTTAAAGCCCGATAGAACTTGACAGCCCTGTTGCTTATGCACTGCATGATGTACTGTACGTCACATGATAAGTAAGAACGAGGCACAAGTGATTTCTAAATGGAAGTGTTCATGGAGCGGGTGAGTGATGCAGCGGGGTTAATTGGAAAAATCAAATATTGATGGGAAAAATGGGGGGTAGTCTCCGGCAGACAGAAGGAGAGTGATAATAACAGTCATCTTCGCTATTCAATGATCAAGCTAGATATCTCAGTCGAACTCAAAAAGGTTCAACATAACCCTTTCAGAAAATCCAGAAACCTTCCAATTATCCACTCAGGATCCCGCTTTTTATTTTTTTAAGAACGTACCAGCATCATACCATGTCAGTATAAGTGCTCTTCTGACAATGGACCCCCCACCCAGATTTCTGCTCAGAGGTAGGTCTTTTCTTTTGATGAAGGACTAGTTGAGACATTACGCAGAGAAATGTATGGGCAGAGTTTCTAGAGAGTCTTTGTTCTGCTGTTATTTCGTTATCTTTCTGGCAAGGTTTCTCTCAATTGGTCCTCTTAGAGAGAGAGAGAGAGAGAGAGAGAGAGAGAGAGAGACGTCTCACTGCGTATCAACCCAAAGTAACTCAATTAACCGCTCTTTACAAACATGGTGAGAAGAAAAGCATGCCAGAATGCACCCTGAAACTTGAGGAAGGTGGGCTACGATTTGCACGAGAGCACATACTGTAGGATTTCACTCCTGCCTGCCAAGAACATGGATCTAAAATTATAGCGGACATTGATCCTTCAAAACTAGTCAGTTGAGGTCTGGAACGTTGCCTGGTCTGGTTTAGAATTAGGATTAGATATTGGTGTCAACATAAATCCAGGGACACAAGCTGCCTGGTATCAACAGGTCAGGTTGGTGGGGGTGGTGTGATAGCGTGGGGAATGTTTTCACTGGGCCATATAACACCACTCGAGCATTGTATGAATGCCACAGCCTGCTTCACGTCACTTTACGGATATTTCAGAACGGCTATTTCTAGGATAAAAAAACAACGTGCCATATCACAAAGCACGAGCTGAGGCAAACTGATGCCGTGAGCGTGAGTACAATGCTCCGTCTGCAGCACGAATGCTCAGGTGACAAATCATGTCACGATACAAAAAATTTATACATATATATATATATGAAATATGGTGATTTAAGAAATCTGTTTGGCTTTGCCTTGTTTCCTTAAAGTTGCATTAAGCAAACTGATTCAATACCGAGGTAACGAGTTCCTTTGCAAGTCAATAAGAGTTTAAACACTACACGTATAATGCTAGAATTATCTGGAACTATGGAGTAACATAACTGCGTTTGATATCCATACAGCATACCAGCAGTGCATCTTTTCCTGTAAAAATCTCCATGGATAACAGATAATGTTAATTCCACAAAAAAAAAAAAGAGAAAAAAATAGCACATTGGAAATTAGCATTTTTTCCATCTGCAGGCAGCTCGGAGACGCTCCTCTCCTCTATCACTCAGATGTGTTTGTCGTGTGCAGACCCGATTCCACGCCTAATGAGGAGTCACGACCGGCTACATTAGCAATTATAAACGTTCAGGTTGGGATTAATCGAGTTACAGGCCACGTCCCTCCTCCTACTCGGCTCCCGCCGTATTAATCACGCTCGCACACCGGCGCGTTTGTGTGTTCTGGATCCTCTGTCCTGTTCTCTACTGCGCTCCATAAACCAACGGCTAACTCATTTCCGGTGACGGATCTGTTTCAGGCTAGCTTCTTCTGTGTGAGGTCATGGATGTTTGACTGTCTCTGCTCACGGGGAAATGATAAGATGGATAACGTGCTGACCTTGATATTTTGGTTGAGAAAAACAGCCCAAATATTATGTGTGAGTAAAATAATACGAGAATACGAGCGTCACGTATATCAGCATATACAGTACACAACTAAACACCAGTGTCTGAGAACACACTGGGAGATAAATACGCTGATTCTTTTGGCTTTGACATTTTAAAATACCCAATATATCTAATTTCCGTTCCTTCAATATTTATGTATAATAATAATAATAATAATAATAATAATAATAATACTCTCTCCTGCTCTTCTCTGGCTCTTCCCAATGGCAGGTGTGTATACACAGATGTGAGTGTAAATAAGAGATTTTGGGAATGGTCAAGATGTGTAAAAAAATGTTTGGTGTCCTGGGAAAAGCCATCACACGGTTTGGCATCTTTCTTCTATACACCATATACTGTAGGTATGCAAACTACAGGCTTTCTCGAACTCAGACGCTTCTCTTTTTTTTGCATGTACCGCGATCAGAGGTTTGGCCGGAGAAGTGAAAACAGCGAGAGAAGAAAAAAAAAACCCCTGTACTTAAAAGATTTCATGCCTACAGACATTTCGACAGCCCTGTGTCTGATTACAAACTGAACTAATGAAGTGTCTATCTATTTTGTTATGGCACATGGCTATCCAAAAACTCGACCAAAGCACGACGTCCACCGCGGGATAAAATCACACTTAGCTAGAAATTTTTTAGACATCTTTAGACAGACTGACTTTTTCGAATGCCTCTTTACCCCGACAGACGTTCGCAGGCAGACGCCAAGGCAAAAAAAAAAAAAAGTAACTAAACATCTTTTAGTAAAACATATTCATGTCTGTCAGGAAAAGTGTTGAGGAAATTGAATTCTGTCTCCACTTCGGCTCACGGTGAGGACGTTACTTGTCTGGCGTGGTACAGTAGGTTGGCATTAATTACAGCCTGACCACACACGCTGTGTCTGGAAATATAAGTAAATTTCTTTTCTTTTTCCCCCACTGATCTACTCCTCTTACAGGAATGAACAGCAATGCAGAAAACGTAACTGCACTCAAAAGACGGTCTGCATCCTTACATCTAAAAGCATGGAGTTAAATCCCACCATGTTGCACTCGCGATATAATTTATTACCTACAGTCCAACTGGACGTAACTGGTGTCGACTCCATCTCCAGCCAAACGGCACTAAAGCGCCACCTCGTTAATAAGAGGACGGAAAAGAGCGAGTACTCAGGAGGTCCTCGTTTTTACAGCGTCCTGCGTTCTGTCTCTCTTCCCTCGTTTGGTTTTGGGTGGAGAACACCGAGAGTCGGGATCCCTCTCCTGCGATAAAGCCATCGCCTGTGCTGCGGGAATGTGAAATTCCTCAAACTTTTGGAGGGCCTTCATACCGCTGCCCGACCGCTGAGGGCCGTAACAACGTGCATGTGCTCTGTCCGTGCCTCGTTTACCCACAATCCCCTGCTCCCTGGCTGGGACGGCACTGCCGCTTGGTTTGGCTTGGTGAAGCGACAGTGCTGTGAACAATTCTGTGATTGACAGCAGTCGTTGAGACTCGGGGTTATGTTGTTGACGTTGGGTGAATTGTTTCTTTCGGTGGTTGATGGTTTAGCTTCTGGTTTGGAAATGACTGCAGCCACTTGACAGCATGATCTCTCAATATCTGTCTTTTATTACTTTTCCTTATACTTCTTTAGACACAAAAATATACATGCAAGCTTCACTAGCCTTTGAACTCCGCTTACTAAGATTAGGGTTAATGTCTTTCTATATACAATATACAAAAGGTGCCACGTTTATTTTTACATGCAGCGAAATAATTCGCCACCGATCTGATAACCTAAATCAGAATAAATGTCCAATTTAAAATGAGATATATACTCAGACTACACTATACACTGTACGGCCACAGATTTGTTGTCACTTGACCATCGCGCCCATATGTGATTCTTCCCCGAACTTTTGCCACAAAGTGAGAAGTGCATAATTGTGCATAATCTTCATCTCTTCTTGCTGTTGCATTACGATTTCCCTTCACAGGCCCAAACCTGCTCTAGCATGACGATGCTTCTTTATGCAAAAGGAGCTCCAAGAAGACATGGTTGATGAACCATGTGTGTGTCCTGCACAGAGCCCTGTCCTCAACCCCACTGTACACCTTTGGGATGAACTATAATGCCGACTACGTGACATGGCTTCTGATCTCACTCATGCTCTTGTAGCTGAACGAACACAAATCCCAACAGCCATGCTCCGAAGCCAAGTGGAAAGTCCTCCCAGAAGAGTGGGGCTTAATATAACAACAAAAGACATATAACAACAGCAATTGGACATATCTAGTTACTATCTAGTTACTCATCTACCTACCTCCCTCCCAGTCCACCCACCTGCCTTCCTTCCTTTCTTCCTTTCTACCTGCCTTTATCCTTTCCATCCTTACTTCCTATATACCTTCCTACATACCTACAGTGGTGCTTGAAAGTTTGTGAACCCTTTAGAATTGTCTACATTTCTGCTTAAATATGACCTGAGACATCATC
>JAOVYU010000067.1:5310270-5323448 GCA_025674565.1 Synodontis membranacea
CCGCATTTTCACTGTCTCGATCAACTTTTTAATGAATATACTGTATTTGAAAAAAACGCGATAGAGTGAAGCCGCGTTTTCATATTACCAGTTACGCACATTGTTTTTGGTTGAGGTGAAGCATCCACCATACAGTTTCCTCTGCAGGTTGTTTGATGGTAACGTCAGTCAGCTGCTGTTAGAGAAAATGAATCAACATCTCCAGATCAGTCAGCGTCAAGAAATCAGTAAAAGATCTTTCAAATTGAGTAACGTGATGTAACACGAACTTTCCCGATTCTTTGTAATCTTTGTCGGCTGCAGCAATTCATCTGCGTTTATTTTAAATGGATAAGAATACATTTTTTAATAATTAATGCCACTAAGCCATCAGTAGTGATCATTAATTTGCTAATATTTACAACAGTTGCTGTGTTGATGTATTTTTTCCCCTTTTTCACTGCTATGATCGTACAACCAGCGATCAGTTACACCAGACGAGAACAATTGTAACTGAATTGCATGTTTTGTTTTTTCGTCCCCCCCTTCTTTTCTTTTTGGTCAGTACAGTCAGCTATATATGAAATAAAAGCACAGTCTCATTTGTCTTGATTATCTGAATAATTCAGGGGGAAAAAAAGTAACGTCATGATGCCACAAGTAAATTTCTCTGTAGTTTCTGTGTACTGTGACAGCTTTAGGTCAGAGGCCTTAGACTCGGGATGGTGTAGGTACTGATTAATGTGTGTGAGTGACAGGAGGATGGGCTGCTGTGTGCAACAATACATCAACTGCGGAGAAAAAGGGCTAAGCATGTCATTTTTTTTTTTTTTTTTTTTTTGTACCTGGGTGTGACTGGGCTGAATGATGCCGAACCATAATTACCTTGGCGGGTCTGGAAGTAGCCTTCAGAAGAGCAACCCAATAGTTGAACAGATTAACATGGCTTAGTGTCGTGATGTTCTGATCATGGTGTGTCTTTGTGTCTCTGTAGGCAGATGGATACACAATGTAAATTTGATATGGCTTCACACCGGGCCTTGACCTTGTCATATATATGTCTGGAGCTATACATTTTCCAGAACACCCCCCCACACACACACACACTGCTGTTCCTGTGTTCTTCACACTCACACACACATACAAAAAAAAAAGTCGCACTCCTCCCTCAGTTATTGGGATTAAAAGATGATGGAGTCAGGGGCAGCCGTATCCTGTGTAGGAAGCGGAAGCACTTTGTTAGCAGTGCGTCCTTTGTTGTGGAAATGCGGGTGGCAGTGATCGATGGTGGCTGTGCCTTTGTGCGCCGTACAACAGCTGCTCTTACCAACAACTTACCGGAGCCGAGTCGAAGTGCACAGACGCTTTGTCTGATCGACATGAGTAGTTTGGAAATCATTAAGGTAATGCATCCAGCCACTGTTGTATTCTTTTTTTTTTTTTTTTTTTTTGCTTTTTCCCCCTGAAACAGAAGAAGCTCATAATCAAGTTTTCAGGGAGAGTTTTTATTGCATCCGAGGTTTATGTTTCCCAGGTGCCTCGAGCCCTGACGTACACTTTCCTCTCTGTTCTTCATCTCACCTGTTGACTGACTCTTTACCACGGCGTTACGAAAACCTGAAGAGATCAGAGCTATGGGTTTCGGGTGCTACTGCCGCTCGTGTCGACTGCGCCGCTCGAAGTCTCTTTTTGTCTTCATCTGATGTTTTTAGTAACTCGCGTGTATAAACACAATCGTCTTGGACTTGGGTTCAGGACGCTGTTTCTCAGGATGCTGTTTCAGTTGCTGGATTATGATGAGTATAAGTATTTCAAGTGTAATCAGGTGAAACGTCATTAGAGATGCGTTGCAACTTCCTGCCAGTCTAAAGGCTGTTAACAAGCAGACAAGCAAATTTCTTTTTCTGACGATCAATTATGTTCAAGATATCAGACAAGAAATCCTTAGACAATTTGAGAGAAAACAGCCAGATTTCTTTATTTACACATGAGACGAGAACATCACAGCTCAAAGCTGAAATGCTTAATTAGGAGCTTAATTAATTATTATTATTATTATTATTATTATTATTTTAATATATACTTGTTCTTTTCATTTACTTTGCAAACTATCCCACCATATATTTTATACTCTGCTTACCTAATGGCCTAGCTATTTTTTTTTTTGGGCCATTAATGAAGCAGTAAACCTTCTGACCGATCTGATTTGAGTACTCAACGGAACCATGATCTAAATCAGAGGTCCCCAACCCCCGGTCCCTGGACCGGTACCGGTCCATCGATCATTTGGTACCGGGCCGCAAAGAAAACATTTTTGTGGTTAAAATTGTGGTTATTTTTTCTTTCATTAGTCTTTCAGATCTTATTTTGAAAAGCGACTGTTTCCGTCCTGGCCTCGCAACCGCACTTGACTCTGGCACGCCATTGCACGCATCAGCGACACAAACTAACCCTTGAAAAAAAATGAACCAAAAACAAAATTCACTGGAGAGCTTTTTCAGGAAGGAACGAGCAAACGATGGGACAGCAGAAGGGTCACAGACTGAGAGCAAAAAGAAAGCTGCATTTAAATGAAAATACCAAGATTCCTACCGTAGTTATGGGTTCATCTCAACAGGTGATACACGAGCTCCACACCCTTCATGTGAACCCCCGCGCCTCTACCCGGTCCATGGAAAAGTTTTCATGCATGAAACCAGTCGGTAGTACAAGAAAGGTTGGGCACCGCTGGTCTAAAGTACATGGTCTAAAGATGACAACATAAAGCCATCTATTTAAAAATTGCACTGAAGCAAAAGTCTTTTTGTCCTTTCTTTCTTTCTTTTTTTTATCGTGTGTGATATGAGGTAAGAGTTTCTCATTTGAAAGAATTTGGTTTGGATAGTTCTACCTTGCATCATATATATTTATATATATATTTTTTTTCTTGATTGAAGAATTCCCCATACTTGTTCATCTCCTGGCTTCCTTGGCTGCTGTCTTTTCACCGGCGTTTGTATTACGCTATTTCTGGCCATCAGGTCATTCCCTCATCTCCGCCTGTCTGTATCCCGCTTATGTTCTGACAGGAACCATTTTACTCCTCTTTACAGGCAGATGGTTGACTGCTCACTCCGAGGACCCGCCGGAGGAGCTAGCAGGGCCGCGTTCGAGTGAGAGATGAGGGAAAAATGAGCGCGGGGGCTCTCTGAGGCCCAGCGCACGGAGCGAGGGAGAGCACAGAATGACAGGAAACTCTTAACACGTCTTCGAGCTCTTCGAAAACTGTCCCAGCTCCCATCTGTTGCCGCTCGTGCCTGTATTATTTAAAAGACGGATTATTCGGCTTGCCATTTCACAGTTGTACTCTTAAAAGGCCTCGGCGCTCAAAGCGGATGCGAATCCTCTGCGTCACACATGTGTAGGTTAATGTGAGGTCCCCGCTCGAGCAGGCCTCACATCTTTAAATGGGCCCGTACCTCATCCATTAGCACGCAGCTAATAATAGAGTAGGCGACCACAAGGTCTGCATCTCAGGAGCCTGTTATATGGATTTGAGAAACCACAATTAGAGCGTGCTGTATAATTGCTGGCTTAATGCTGGACAGGATGAAGGGGTGTCTCCCTCTTTTTATTCGGTGCAGCCTTTTCTTTCCTTTGTGCATGTTTTTGCGATGTCACTACGCACTACTGTGACATTTTTTGCTGAAGATAATGCACACACGTCTGCAATGCTGCTGATGCTTTGGGTTTGCCTTGCGCACCTTCGGGGGGGAAAAAAAAAGAAAAATCCCCTGTTGACTCAATCAACAGCTACCCAGCCTGCTTTGTGGCATACACCAACAGGGATTTGTCTTTGAAGATGTCTTTTCCTGCTATCTCCCGTCTTTGTCCTGTCTGCCACATGTTTGTGTCTGTTATCAGTTGTCTGCTTTGCCAAGTACGCAGGTGGCCTAAAGACAGGAATGGACTGAATTGGGAGTCTGATTATGGAATGCAAACGTACGACAGGGTCTTAGACCTGAAGCACACATTGTGGTTAAGAAAAAAGGCAGAAAAAGCAGAAGCTTCTGACCCATGTCCCAGCATGTCTTCAAAAACAGCAGATAATGAATGAAGAAGGGACAAAGCAAGATTACACACCGAGAGCAGTTTCTGTAACATTTTGCAGTGTGTGTGTGTGGGGGGGGAATGAGTAGGGTAACATATTTGCTGAAATGCCGAATGGAGATGAATAGGAAAAAAAATAAATGGTTCCGTCAGCAGCCTCTCAGATGAACACAGCACACACTAACAAACCCTTCCAACATGCCGGTCTGTAAACGGATTGAGTGCTGATAAGAAAATCCGCACACCTTTAAAAGATCCATAAGGAAAATCTTTAACGTTACGTTTGTATTTCATTTGAATTTTTTTTATAACCGCGACCGGAATTCAGACGTAAATGTTGATGATTGAACCATTACAAGTTATTCATTTACTTTTAGGCTCTTCGGATTGCTGTTCTCAAAGCAACCCACGTTTCTATGTTTTCACGGTGCTATCTTTAAAAGACCACACTCTGACATCTCTTGCACGCAGCTGGGATATCCCAATATAATCTAAACTCTGCCGGATAAACAGGCATGCTTACTCATCACGTTCTCTGCATGGATGCTGAAATGAGACAGCTTTGCCTATTGAACAAACAAGCTTTCAGCTTCTAACTTCCATTCCCACCGCTTTTACAAGCACCCTGATTTCCGACCACATCCTTGTCGCCTACCCATAAGATTCATAATGGGAAGTGGGACTTCATATTTAGCTTATCCGCCGAAACCCCGGGCATGAACTTGTCCAGTGTACACAGCCTTAATGGTTATCTTGAAGTGGTCCGGAATGTTCTCATTAAAAGCCAGCAGACTTATCAGAGTTGGTCACACATAACTGGAGCTTTCCCCCAGAATGGACGTGTTTACCTTGAGAGTGGAAATAATGGTATCACCTAATTGGCGTCTATGTTTTGTTTGTGAGAGATTCAGTGGAATGGTGATTAATGGGGCTCTTGGGAAAGACCTCGGTACACACATCACATGTACATGGCTCTCTTGTGGCACTTGAAGAACTCTGAGAATGAATAATGTTCTGAAAAATTCCTGTCTTAAAAGCAAACAGTTGTTTGACGCAACAGTTTTTGCAACCCAAAAAAAAAAAAAAAAAAAATCCACCTCGAAGAATTTGCTTATTAATTTTTTTTAATTAGCATGATTTTCAAAGGACATCCAAAGAATCATTTTGTAAAAAAAAAAAAAAAAAAGTCACATTGATTCCTTTCATTGATACGTTGGCCAGTTTCACTTTGGATATTAGGTCTCCGTATTACCCACAAAGCTGTTTGACTACCTGCTGCCAGAGAGTCATGCCAGTGAGATACCATCTTCCTAAAACAGTCCTTAGTCTTTTAGTTTGCTCAGGATCTCATCTGTACACTTTACTCAAACAAAGCAGTTCCTAAAGCCTCAACTTTCCTGCTAGTACCACCCTCAAAGCAATCGCTTTCTCCGTCTCTTGGATTGCTGGCTAGCCGAGCCGAGTCTCAGCTGTAACTCTGCATTGTATGTCAACGTGTGATGTCAAATTCAGTCTGTCAACCTGTGACGTCAGTGCGGCTTACTTCTACTACCTTTTCATTGGGCTGACGAAATTACAGCACCAACCAAGAAACCAAGAAGATTTAATGTTTCATGGTGGAAGATTCCTTTAATTCTCAGGTTCCAAGCCCTGCTAACTGGGGTATCCCCAGTCCTGCACATTTCCTGCTCAAACACACCCACGTCAGCTTGTAAATGAGCCAGATGTGTTTGGATATACAGGCCAAGGGGTCCTCCAGAGCCAGGTTTGGGAACCGGCGCTATAACTGATATTCATCAGTGAAGTAATCCATTAATCCCCACTTGCGTCATTTTTACGGGGATGTAGATGTAATAGTTGTATGTGCTGTACTATAAAGTTCCTGAGCAGTTAAAGATACATCATGGCTGTCTTGTGCTACCTACGGTACCAGCAAACAATCTTGGTGGGAAAAGCAGATCAGAGCTTTAGACTAAGGGATGACCCAAGTGATTTAAGATGACATCCAGGTTAGGGATGACAAACTGCTTCCCTTCTCCCATGCAAGTCTACTAACCTCGTGAACCCCCCCCCCCCGGCAGGGTCGCTAAGCCTTCGGTTCCAGCTCCCGACCAGCACAGAGTGCCATCATCTATCTTGTGTCATCATCTGAACCAGACGCTAATGTTGTCCTAACTGGCGCAAGCGTGACGAAAACATCTGCAAATGTTGGAGCTGGAACCAGATCAAGAGGCAAGGCTGATAAAATGGGACATGTTGAGGAATGTGGAGCTTTTGTCCCTTTGAGTATATTAGGATATAGAGCAGGTCTAAGCCAGAAGAATATGTCAGATCAATCAAATACAAGCTTCTTCTTTATTATAATGTCTATCATTATGACGGCTATCGTTTAGCATGAAACCTCCATTCAGTTATACTAATCCCAGCTGAACTTCAGCCATGGCTGCATACATCGATTAGCAGTGACTCAGTTATAACATGTTCCTGGACATCAGTAATTGGCTTATTAGCATGTTGGCCTTTTCGCACATCCCTCTAACCATTAATCAGGCCTTGTCAGCGTGCCAGCTGACCCTCCGCCAGGTTGTTTACAGCAGAGTGCTCCCAGGCTCAAGGGAGAGCTGTGAATAAACGATCAAAAGTTCAAAAGTGCTGGGAGAAAGAGAGACTGTCTAACATCATCTGACTCCTAGTCTGTGAAGGGGATGGGGGGGGGGGTACTAATAATGTCCCACTTGTTTTGATTGTATGGAACATAAGGGGACAAGTTCCTTAATGAACCACTGTTGCAACTCAGCATTTTCGCAAGGATTGACCCCTGTGTTTTCTTTACAGAACATTTCCCTTGCACAGAATGGTTTACCAATTTTGGCGGCAGGAATCTGAAGCCATACTTTCTCCACTGGCTCTCTGTCCATTCCCGTGTTGTTTGTTATCTGCACAGGAATGGTACCATCACGACATCATGGTAGTCATAGGGATGGAGGAGCTTGTAGCCATGCGTAAGATTATAGATAAGAAACCAAGAAAATGGTTCGATAAGTGCGCAATTATCTAATCTGACTGTTAGATCAATAACAAGCTATTAGCCACTGGACATTGACTCTTAAGGATATATGGAAAGTGAAAGTTCAAATTAAAATATAACTCATGATTGTCCAAATGACTAATGTTTGTTCAAGCAATGTTGGTTGTTGTGTTGGAGTTTAGTGCATGACAAAAATGCAGTCACTTTTACTTTGGTCATCGTAAGTGTTGATGTAGTGTCTCAATTTGGTGGAAAACGAACTAGAACCTGGAACAATGGGAAATAGCCTAAGGTAAAATAGCCTAGCCAAATCTCTGTAGCCATGCTCCAAAATCTAGTGGAAAACCTTTATTGGCGGTTGTTATAAGGCAAAAAGGGGAGACTTTTAAAAGCCCATATGAATGTTTTGGCAATATAGTCAGAGGTGTCAACAGTACACACATTCTTTACTCAAGTAAAAGTATAGATACCTTGGTTTAAAAATACTCTAGTAAAAGTTGAAGTATTGATTCAACTTTCTACTCAAGTGAAAGTAAAAAGTACACGCTCCAAAACATACAAAAGTATGTTTTGTACAAAAGTATAAAGTATTCCCGGAAATATTGTTGACGGGTGGTGGGGGGGGGGGATCGGCGGAAATATTGTTTGGCAGGGGATGTGATCGGCAGAAATATTGTTTGGCGGGGGATGTGATCGGCGGAAATATTGTTGACGGGAGGGTGTTCGGCACAAATATTATTCCCGGAGCGGGCGGACGGACGGACGGACGGAAGAGGGAAGGTGGGGGTGAAATGTAACGACCCTAATTTAAAAATGTAAGAAGTAAAAAAGTACAGATACTCATGCTAAAATGTAAGAAGTAAAAGTAGAAAGTAGCCACAAAAAAAAAAGTAGTGAAGTAAAGTACAGATACTAGAAAATTCTGCTTAAGTACAGTAACGAAGTATTTGTACTTCATTACTTCCCATCTCTGAATATAGTGTATGCCTAATGAGCATATAAAAGCTTACACAGGCCAGAGTATCTTTACTTTTTGATATCAGTTTTAATTTGTCAACATATTGGTTGACCGATGGAATATCTGCTTATTATTATCACTTATCTGTGATTACAGCTGACTACCACAGAGCACTACCACAAAGCATGGTTTTGGTCTGTAAATCTCCAACACACATGTTTTTAAAAAATATAATCACTTGCTGTTTTCGCTTCACCCACCGAGGTGGTCTCTTCTTGTTTCTTTAGTAGGGTGAACTCCGTTCTGGCGATTCAGATCTGGACGCTTCTCCGGTGCCTCGGTTCACACGCCGTAACTCGGGCTTTCTTGTTTCACTCTTGTGTCCAGATGATCAGGCTCTTGTTGCCAGATAACTGTTTGCTATGAACCATGGAAACGCAGAAGGAAAGTGTTCTGTTTGTTACCCTTGAAACTCCAGAAACTGGTCCATGCACCTGGATTTTGATTGGTTGCAGCTCCAGATTGTTGATTCTTGTTTTTTTGTTGATTTTAAACTCTTGGATCGTTTCATGTTGGACTTGTGTGGTTGAAGTAACTCCAAAGTTGGTGTTTAGATCTTGTTGATCCAGTTCCAGATCCTGTTGATGTATTCACTATGTACAGGTGGTCAAATGTATACAGTTGTTGTGAACTTTATTTATACTTGCTAACATGTACTTCCTTGGAATTTTATCCACGTGGCTTACCAAGAAGGGAATTGGCAATCAGACTTTCCATGTCCCTTATTCCGCCTGTTCCAGTATGATCTGTGATACGACGGATTCTCTTGCGATAACGTGAATGAATTTATTAAGCAACAAATTGTGGTCATCATCTTTAACGTGAAAAACCGGGTGAATTCTGCGTATATGGTTACATTATATACAGACTACATGGCCATCCTTCAGCTTGTGTTTTGCTATTCTTTATTTTGCGTGTATGTACTTGCAATTGAAAGCAGAATATATCCACTCTTGGCTCACACTCGTCACGTTGATCGATCAGCTTTAAATCAAGCTGACGGATACTCTGCATGTGCACGCACATTTGTTTCAATTCAAGCTTGCAAAAAATCAAATAAGAAGGGACATGAACTTATCACTTTTTGTCTCAGACTTGGTAAAGATCATATTCTTATACACTTTAAAAAGTAACTAGTCCTCAGCTCAAGGCCTCGCTATTGGGAGTGCCGTATAGATGGAATAGCTCGAAGGGTAGCGACAGTGAGTCTGAGTGAGTGAGTGATCTGAACCAGATGATCCATGCACTTGAATGATTGAAGGCAAGAATGGGAATTGACAAAGTGAGAGGACATGCTGCCAGGATGCTTAGAGTTTCTGTCAGGCCCCGAAAGCTTTAGAATTCTTTAGCTGCAAGAGCTGAAATCCAGCACCCCCCCCACCCCATGTCTTCAAGCTTTGATGGAGCCGTTTTCATTTAAAAGTTTCATAAATTTGATTTTCCGTGGGTTTTATTGTCACACTCCGCTCATTCTTCATTTGCTGCCAACCAACAGTCACGCTGGCATCCAAACATGAAACCTTCACTTCGTCAGACCGTTTTATTTTTCCAGCAACTGATTTATTGCTTAAATGTTGAAGTACTTCAATTATAAAAGTATTTGAAACATCCATCTATTTAGCTTGGGATCCTAACCCAAACATCTTTACAACATAATATCACTTAGTTTTTTTTTTTTTTTTTTTTTTTTTACTCTTATTGGCTTAATTCACTTAAAATATTTAGTGATGGAAATAAATAAAAATGTTTGTCTATAGGTTGCCAATTAAATTATAATAAAGTGTATTGTTTGAATGCGTAAGGGCGCTTTTCCCTGCTTGATCCAAATATTTGAGTCCACACCCATGACCGATTCTGGGCCCATTTGGCGGGTGGGTCTTATAATGGCAGGGTTGCTTTCAAGTAGAAGAATTCTTTCAGAACCATGGATTAATTGCGCAATTTAATACACCACTTTTATGTCTGCCACATGGTGTAGGTACTTGAATGTTTGCTGTTTTATTGTTTTCCTTTGGTGCCAACATTCAAGAAGTGAAGAACGCCTTTTTTTTTTTTTTGGATGCATAGCTTGTCATCATGCTGGATTATCATAAAACAAGGAGCTGTTCTTCATTAATGTTTTCGGCCATGCAGGGTGCCCTCAGTGCTAGCACTCGCACCATCCTGAATTCCCGAACCAGGAAGTAATGAGACAGCCAATCACGTTACTTGCTACGAAGTGCCAAGAGCAGGCAGCTTCCAGACATGATGCGAACAGCACCCCTGTAGGTAGGAATCGAGCCCCGGACCACAGTTTTCGAGAGATCCAGGGATCAGTGGCATTCTGCACTGCATCCCGGCTTTAAAACAAATGGACGCGAGTCCAGAACAAATGCTAATATGAAAGCTATGTACTGTACGTTCTCAAGACAGTTTGAAGTTACTAATCAAGTTGGCAGTTACGTTACAGTCAGACGGTCTGTACATCTTCCCGTTACCTGATTTAACATGCCTAATGCCTTTTGGGTTTGCTGAGCCACCCAGTTCAGATTTATTGCTTTTTCTCAAGCTGGTAATACACATGCTTACATACTATTAGCGCTAGGAGCTCTTTCCAAAACCACCATGGACACATCAGCATTCAGGCCCTTTTCTCCAAGTAAAGGCATTATTAGTTTGGCCAGCACTCCTGAGGGTCAACCCCGAGCCAGAACCCTCATCCCATTTCATTTTCCGACCACTCGATGCGCCTCCTGACCCAGGAAGTAGAATTAACACCTCGGCCCTCAAACTGAGCTCCCTTTGCGTGGGCCGCAGCTGCTGCAGCCCTGCCCCATGCCTCTAATGGCTAAAAGAATAAAACTGAGACTTTGCAGAGCCTACGCTGCACTTTCGCACAGCAGATGTTGGGCTTTAGCTCCATGGGCCACGTTGGACGCTGCTGCCAAAGCCTATTGAGGGGGAAAATGAAAAACCATCAATCTCTAGTGTCACCTCTTGGACGTGTTTGTCACTGTTCATTTATTTTCCTCGTCGAGAAGCTTTGCTGGCTTGCTGATATAATTTGAAGGCATCTTTGTCAGTCATTCTTGTTAAAGGAAAACCCCACCTTGAAAATATAATACGTTGAAGCATTTGGGGTGTTCAGCTATTCCGCTGCTAATTTGGTAGGTTGGTGCCGTACTGTGAGAAGTTAAGTTCTCACAACTTTGTCCCATGGTGATGTCACTGAAGGTGTCGTTATTTAGGTGATCATGCCTGGGTCACAGAGACTATTCACAATCTCAAACAAAAAAAATAAATAAATAAAAAAACAGGGCGAGAGCTTCTTTTCTCCTGCACCATTTTCCAAACGTGTTTAATGTCATTTTAATGAGAAATCCAAAGCAGGAATAGTAATAGATAGAGCATATATGGCAGTAATCCAGCTTGGCTGTATAACAATCTACGAGATGATGAGCCATGTTAGATTAGCAATATTAATATTCACTGATCTGTTTAAGCAGCATGTACAGATGAAGAGGTAAGAGAGCTGGAGCGGTTATCTATAACAGGGTTAATGGTGTGGTTAATATAATTGGTGAAAGAAGCTGAAGTTCAAAAAGGCAACTCTGAATTCTGTTGCAAAATAAAGCTTGGGTGGCTGTGAATAATACATGTTAATTGTAAAAAAAAAAAAAAAAAGAACGATAAGCATCTTGATCATGGTGGGGTATTTTTTTTTTTTAAGTTAATCACAGAAGAATATATATATATAGCCAAGAAAACAAACACTCGTCATAGATCATATACTGTGCATCATCTTTTGTGGAAAAGTGAGACGCCTCTTCAAAACCTCTAAGAAAATGTGTAAAATGTTCCTGACCGTGGAGCTTTTTCCAATGTCCGACAGTAAATTAGCACCGGGAGAAAGAGAAGTGGGTTATCTGTTTATTAGCTCTTTTATGTGAGCTATATTTCAAGTGTAAGTGCATCCTGGGATTCAGTGGTCGAAACAGTCTGATATCTGTTTTCTTCATTAGGTGTGGACTTGCCCACCGAGATTAACTGGTTCCCGGCTTCAGGCACCCCATGTGTTTGCATTTTAGCCACACATTGCAGTTTCCCAGAGGTGGCTTTTAAGCAGACTCCCCATGAGAAGGCCATAAAACAAAAAGTATAAGTAGTTTTTCGTCATAATCGTCCCCTTATGCAGCACAGAACCCCCGCGCACATGTGTAACTGTCTGACTACGCACCGTTGTGCCTCTGTAGCAATTCTCCCAAAGTAAGCACAGCACTGATGCGTCTATAGACTGTACGATTGAGCCAGGTTTTTTCCATTGATTCAGTTTGTGATAGTTCACTAAGCGACTTGTATGAGACAGAATGATGGGAGCAGATGTTTAGTCTTGAAACACAAGTATCTTGTTTTTGACGTGTTCTTGTTTGTTCTTTGGCAGAGGACAAAGGGTTCCTGTTAAGGAAATGACAACGTTTTTGCTTAGACACTCAGGTCTAAATTAACACAATTGAAAGCATTTCCAGCCACGAACTCGAGTTCCCAAGCCGTTCTTAAGTCATTATTTGAGTGTTTGAGGGTGTTGAGTTGCTCAGTGTGTGACCACTGGTTTATTGGATAAAAACCTCACATTTTGTATCACCGTGTGGTGTCCTGTCTTAATCACGTCCTGACTGATTTCCTTCATTGTTTTCCCACAGTACTTCGAGGTGCCCTTCGATTCCAACATGAACCGTACGAAAAACAGACCCTTAGTCCGGGGACAAATAAGGTAAGGAACACGCGAAGCCCTGGAGGGTTTTTTCACTCTTTTTATTATTGTTCTGCAGTATTTATCTTCACTTATCATTTAGAGTAAAACATCACTGTATTACTTCTGCATGTGGGCGTGGCCGTATGCCTCTACAATGCTCACTGTATGGATTCTTGAAGATGAACATGAAGTTAATCGTATACTATGACCTTTAGACTCATTAGATCTCAACCACACTGAACACTTGTGGGACATTTTGATCAAAAATATTTGGAGAATTTTGACAGCACGTTCTGCAACACCATTATCAAAATAATAATAATAATAATAAT
>JAOVYU010000067.1:5324577-5335215 GCA_025674565.1 Synodontis membranacea
CATGACAAGGTAAAGACTGGCAGTCGAGTGAATCCAAACAGTTCAAACCAAACCGCTAGTTAATGTGTGTGTGTGTGTGTGTGTGTGTGTGTGTGTGTGTGTGTGTGTGTGTGTGTGTGTGTGTGGTTCCTGAATAACTGTAGGATCATGATGGTGACGCTTCATTTTTATTTTTATTTTTGGGGCTCTTTTGAAGCTTTTCTTGCCGACTTGTCTCTGACAGTAAAGACAGCAGGGTTGAGTACTGGAGCTGTAGTTTGGATTCAGAGCAGCTGTGTGAGACACCTCCAGCTTCACTGCTTTCACTCTGACTTTGTTTAAACAAAGCGTTTCTCAGAGCGCAGATAAAGAGGCGCGCTGATGCCTGATAACTGGCGTCTGTTAATCTCCGGGTTTAAAAGTTAAGCTCCAACATCTCTCCTGAGACATGTACTTGAAACTGCAGTGTCGCATTTGTGACTGATTTTGTTGTGCTTCGTTTAAAATGCGTCCTTAAAAGTTCTCTGTAGAACCCCGTGACCGAGCTTCCCGTACCGAGATGGTCTTTCCAAGGAAAGAGATTTTTTTAATTTATTTATTTTTGCACAATTAAAAGGTTTTTCTCAACGGTTCTTAGCAGTTAGGGCTGTTCCATATGAACAAATATATTGTGAGACGGCAACGTTTTTCATCATTTGGAACACTTTTCTTATTGATTGATTGGCTGCTAGGCGCCACGTTAGCAAGGACCTGGTAAGCACAATGATTATTAATAAATGAATATTTTAACAATGATGCCTTTGTAAAATTAGGACTCTGATTGATTATTATTATTATTATTATTATTATTATTATTATTATTATTATTTAGAATCAAAGCTTTCTGGGGGGCGTAACTAGCCATTTTTTTTTTTTTTTTTTTTTTGCTGGACAGCTAATGCTAATTGTTCTTACCAGCATTATCAGCAAACTTATCACTTATAAAGTGCTTATTAACCACTTATACCAGGTTTATTCTTTAACTCTATTCTGCTAGTTTCACATTCCTGACTTTACATTCCTAATTTTTTAATAATAAAGTTTATTTGTTTATTTGTCTAATTTACGGAAAATAGATCTACAGTATATTGTGGTAGCACATCTGGATATCTGGGTATGAAATGACCTATATTTGTAATATGAGATTTTGGTCATATCACACAGCCCTATTAACAGTTGAAGCTTTGTGCAGAAGTTCTGCTTGGAGCCCTTTTGTGTAAAGCTACAACTGTTCTGCTTGGTTCTTCAGTTCGCCACAGATGAGTCAGTAGAGAGAAGACGGTGTGGTCATCTTTTCTGACGAACCTGCCTGTAAGAAAAATAGTAATAGCAGCTGTCATTATTATATTCGTTTCGAAAAATAGTAGTCATTGGAATAGTTCAAGTTTCCTAGTTTCTGCTTAGAACTCTCTCTGATGGGCACACTCAGAGAAATTTTAGGGGAACCCTTCGACTCTTAACGTCACTGGGATGAATCTTTTTTTTTTTATGCATGTAGGGGAGTAAGTAATAAGGTTTGAAGTGAAGGAAGAACCCGAAGAAGAATGCTCTATGAAAAGGAGTTTCTATGGGGTTCTTCATTCTGTGCTTCTATTGGGTACTTAATAGAATTTTTGGAGGTTCTCATCGAAGGGCCCAAAAAAGAAAACTTTAAGGTTTTCCTTCTGATGGAACACTTAAACCAACAATCCTTTCTGAAAAGGAAAGCATGATATTGAGTTCTTGAGGGACACTCTGAGGTGCACTTTAGATTTACTAGATGGACCTCTTTGTTCAGTGAGAACAGCAGTCTAAGGGTATTGTTTTGAAAGAATATAATCTTTATCTTTATCAGCAAAGGCAGTCCTATGATTCTGTTCTGTAAACAAAAGTTCCATGAAAGTAGGGGAAGGGTTCTTTGAGTGATCCAAAATGGTTTGAACCTTCACAGCGCTAGAACCGTGATCGAGACGGCTTTTCGTACTGTTATTTCGGCAAATAATATTTACATCAACTTGTTTCCGAACCTGTTATGGAACAGAAATCCTATTTTTTTTTCTTCTTCTTCTTCTTCTGGAGTTTTTCAGCCATACTGTGTAGTCAGTGTGTATATAACGCACTCGGGTAGATGTACCGCGCCAACACCCTTAAACAAACAAAGCCACGCTCGCGCAGGCAGCCGCGCAAACACAAACGTCACCTTTCAAACGTATCGTTCTATCCATTAGCCTTGACACGGAGCGAGCCATTTGCTCCTGCAAATACAAACATTTCAGCAAGTGGGCGGTGTGTCGGCCCTAAGCATCACGTCCTCCAGAGCCTTTGAAGTTTTGCTCTGATATGTGGGGTGACACGAGCGGTCACGTTACACAAGCGCGCAAGCCGAGACTCTACGACGTCCTTCAGCACAGCTTACCATCAGACTGGCGTAATCATCCTCTCCCTATCATGAAGTAATGTTACGTGCTCTTAACATTACTGCTCTCGTTTACTTCGCTACAGTGACGCTCAAGAGTCTGAGTCTTTTATTCCCCTTCTACCACAACAACGTTCTAAACTATCGTTTATTTATCAAGCAGTTGCACCTTTGTACTTTTGTAGTTGCCTTTGTATATTGTGTAACGTCCACAAAGCAAGTTAGTTCCTTTTATCGCTTATGTTCTAGCATCTATAAACGGTCTTTCTTACTTGCAGCTTTATTGTTGCAAGGAGCTGACGCAGGAGACTCCTTCAAAAATCCTCAATAAACACGTCCTCATGGACATCATCATATCAGTGATTACACAATACATAGAGCTTCTGCCGTACGAGTCCATTTGTGGTGACTATTGAAATGATGACGCATCAGAACGAGTGTGTTAATATAAAACTGTAATTTTCCTTTTCGAGTTGAAAATTAATAAACCACTTTTGATCAGTCAGAATAAAAAAATTTGTTGGTAACAAAATATTTACAAAAAAAAAGACTTTTTGGTCTTATATAGATCTGTGTGATATATCAGTGTCAAGATAAAATTGAGATCATGTTATCTGTTTGTAAAATTGTGTAATTTTGTCGTGACTACAAACTTCTGGAAGCATAATTTTGTAGTTAATCTATTAAAAGGAAAAGTATGGTTAATTTATTCAACTTTATTTTATTTAGTTTATGTTAAAAAAAAAAAAGTAATGCTTTTCAATGTAAAAAAAAAATCTAGTATCGTTTTATATTTATTTATTTGTTTGTTTGTTTGTTTGTTTATTTATTTATTTATTTAGGGGAGGGGATTCAACACTGCATTTTTGCAGGGAAATTGTTTGCCAGCCTGTATGTTATTATGCACATCATCTATCCTAGAGATCATTTTTGCTTCTTGTGGAAATGTAGTTGATATTAAGCGTTAACCAAAATTTCAGTTCTTAAGTTTGCGCAGCACTTTCGGTGATTTAATATTCTTCAAGAGTTTGAATGTCAGCTCTCTGCCTGTATCCGTCCTGCAGTGTTCGCTGCATCTGTTCACACTGAAGTTGGACGATTTAAATGTCTGCGGTGAAATGTGGTGTCTGCAGATGAAAATCAGTTGTTTTGTTTCTCGTAACGTGGATTTCACCTCTTGACCTTAAATAGCCCGCTGTCTGAGCACGCAGCAACACGGCATCTTTCTCGGACGTGTCTCAGCTTCCTGCGTCCGTGAACAGATAAAGCTGTGAATGTCTTTACATAAGATAAAAAAAAATAGTGACATGTTTATCAGATCAGCTTTACTCTACAAGAATGTAATAAGTATAACCCAGTGCTTTCAAAACAGAGCACATGCATACATCAGTTTATACGGTTTTATTTCAATTTTATAACGGGCTTCATTTCAGCGCATATCTCGATCATGACAAAGCAAAAAGGCTTTCTACTAACTAACTTTCTAACTAATGTTCAGTTTGTGTACTTTCTGAGACGTGAATCCTTTGACAAAAATGAATCAAAAGCATGAATCCTTCATGAGATGGAGCCCTTATCTTTTTTTTTTTTATCTCTATCTTTCTTATCCTTTTTTAATTTGTCCATGTAACATTTAATTCAAATTCTTATACAAGACTTGCAATTCCCCAATGTCGCCGTAACCAATCAGACCACAGATCCAGCCCTAAATTTCACAACAGTTTGTCCCATAAGTCTGGATCCGTAGACATTTTTCTTGTATGAAATGTATTATTTTTTGTTTCAGATTCCCAAATGGCATTGAAACCAGCAATAGAAGATCAAATTCAGCATACACACGAGTGTCTCGGGGTCCAAGGCTATCAATTTGAGCATTTCCTGTGATATCTGTATTTAAATACGTAATTGCCTATGGATCCAGTCTTTCGGGACAATCTGTAGTGACATTTCGTCCTGGACCTGTGGTCCGACTGGTTACGGCGACATTGAGGAATTGGAGGTCTAACAAAGAACGTTAGACTGTTTTTTTTGGAGAAATAACAATTAATAACCCAAGTGGTCACTTAAGACTTTTGTTAAGTTGTCTCGTCATGAGATTAGTTAATGGTCCGTTCTCATCAGATGGTTTCAGAGTGGTTTAATACAGTTCCAGAATTCATACAGGTTTAAAGTAACCCGATCCTCCTCCTCCTCCTCCTCCTCCTCCTCCTCCTCTCAGCCGGAGAGAAAATGTATTTGCCAGATGAATCTATCAGGAGCGTTAAACAATACACTTTTTAACATATTGAGTGCATTCCTGCTGCATGGTTTATGGACTTTCCAAAACTTGTTGACGCACAAGCAGGACAACGATTGAAGGCAGCTCATGAGATTTAGTGCCGGACAAAAGAATATCAGTATAGCGCACAAATTGGATTAGCCGGCTAACTTCTTTACGATTGTTGTGGCTGGAGGCGTAACTGAAGCCGTGTGTTAGGAGCAGCATCACGGGCACTTCAGAAGGCCAAGTATTCTCAGACCGGAGTTAAACGCAATCGGACCCTGAGTGGTTCCAGCGTCGGCGACAGCTCTATGAATCGGCCTATAGAACCATTGTTGATATCTGTAGGATGTTTATTCATTTAATAGTAAAAGGTGTGTCGAGGTGAAGGAGTTGTTCAGAAGTGTAAATTCAATCCAGACCTCGATTAGCTGCTTAGGAAGAAAAAAATCTTATTTTCTGGTACTCTTTTATCCAGAACAGTTCTTGATATATTTTCATGTTGGTTGATATATCATACGCCAGTTTCTCCTCAGTATTAGTGCGTTTTAGTTTTCCTGTTAAATATAGACGTTGTATGTCATCATTTCTAGACAGTGTTTTGTCATTTTAGCATTTTTTCTCTTCTCACGTTCCCACTACGGTGATGGGAAGCGGAACAAAGTCTGCCTCTTTGCAAAATAACTAATAATGCCTTTTTCAAACACCTAACCTGGTTGAAATTGTATGTTTTGTATATACAATGCCTGGGTTGGAATCAGGTGTATATCATGTATATATATATATGTATATATTCACCCAAATATTTGACTGAATTCTGCCAACTTTCTTAAAAATCACCATAGAAAAAAGCGAATTATTGTTTTTTCATAAACGCAAAATAATCCAAAACGCTCTTTCTGTAACGCTGCTCTGTGACAGTAGCTGTTTTGGTTCCTGTTTTGCACGGAATTGACGAGATGTTTAAAAAATTTAGAGAAAACACAATCGTGAACGATGTGTTTGCACCGAGCGAGGTTAAGCGACTAAAGCTGGGTTTTCTCCTTTCGCAATAGCTCTTAATTCAAAAAGCATTTTCATTTGCTCTTCAAGACTTGAACGTGTTCCCTTGCAAAATATTGCTTTATCGAATCGTCTGAAAAGCCACCTCCTGTGAATGTAAAAACCTTTTTTTTTTTTTTTTGCGATTTTTTTTTTTTTTTTTTCTTCTCTCCTGTGTTTCCATTCCACTCTTTTCCCTAGCTCGCAATTACAAGCAGGTTAATGGAAACACGGCTAGTGTCTCTTGTTAAAACGCTATACAAAGAATCGAATTGAACTGGAGTGAGTGTAACGCCTTTCTTCTGTGAGCGATCACTGATCTCTCACTCTTCAGACTCGCACTTAAAAGCACCACATAAAACAGTTATAACAGCAGTAATCACAGTTATGTGGAATTTCCAGCAGTAGGACCAAAAAGACTTTTTTTTTCCCCTCCTTTGGTCTCTATCTGGATCTCCCTTTAATTTATGGAGTATTTAGCTGTGAATTTGAACCAGACCTTAGCTGCTTTTAATGGGGGGGGGGGGTAAGCGGACGTGCCTAACTAGTAGAAGTGTTAGGCTGGATTTGATCTCCAGCACACGCCTAAACCTTTTGTTTCTCTCACACACCCTCATCATGCAGAAACACTTATTTTACATTCACAGAAGCTGTTCTCCATCTCTCAGTTTATTTATTCCTTTTTTGAGGTTATGTACTGTACATGTATTACAGCAGGTCAAGTGAAGTGAATATAAATACAGGAATGCTGTGTAATCTTGATTTCCGTTGCCTGAGACATGAATAATCATTTCTCTCTCTCTTTCTCTCAGCCCCCTTCATGCCGTGTCATTCGCTCTGGCCTGCGGGATTCCCGGCGTGACCTTGTTGACCCTGGCTGTGAATCCTCTGACAGGCTTCCTGGGGGCTCTGAACATCTTCCTGTACACATGTTGTTACACACCACTGAAGCGTCTCAGCATCACCAACACGTGGGTGGGCTCGGTGGTGGGCGCTATTCCTCCGATCATGGGCTGGACTGCTGCTACAGGCGCCCTCGATCCAGGTCCGACCAACACACAGCACACACACGACACACACTCGGATGTACATGTTACACAAGTGTCGGCCTGCTGCGAGTCAAGTGTGTTATGACGGCTATAAGTTGAGAGCAGCCAGCTGACGCGTGCCGTGCAGTAATGATCCGGACGCGAGTCTAGATAATGAACCACGCCCATTTACTGCATGTTTAATGACATCAGCAGCTGCAAAATGGACGGGGAAAAAAAAAAAAAAAAAACATTCAGCCTTGGCTCAAAGGCTTAACAAAACAGGAAGTACTTTCAAAATGTTTACACAGTTAGCGCAGTCTCCGTTTATATATTTATTTTTAAATAGACAATTCCTACTGTGATTGGCTGTGACCATTAGTCTCAGCCAGACAGTCATGCTTGTTTTTCGATTTGTTTTGTTTTTTTTTCCTCCATGATATGAACTGTCCAATTTTTTTTTTTTCTTGAAATAGTTAAAAAATAAATAAATAAATACAGAAAATTACAGGATAAAAAAAGAGTGGAAAAAAGTGGTGATTTAAAACAATTTAACGATGAAGATAAACATTGTTAAAATAGAGGTTAAAAACTGGTGATTAAACAATATTAAATGGTCTTTAAAAATAAAAAGATGATAAATGTCATTAAGAAAAACATGATTTAAAAAAAAAAATCCAAAACTGTGATAAATAAAAAATGTTGAATGAAGAAAATACAATTATTTGAATATTTTTGCAAATTTGAAATGCTATTGTTTTTTTTAAATGGCAATAAAATGGTGATAGAATAAATGGTGGATTAAAATATGGCAATTAAAAAATCTGTAAATGTAAAAATATTTATAAATAAATAAATAAATAACACTCAACCAGTATCTTAACTTCTAACCAGTATTTTATTTCCAGCACTGGATGGAAAAATGTAAAAAAAAAAAAAAAAAAAAAGTTTACACTCTGGTCAGTGTAAACGGGCGACACGGGGCTCGTCATAAACAGTGCTTATGTTGCTAATTGCTGTGTGCTTTGTGGTGGGAAAGACGAGCTTACTGTTTCAGATCCCTTGTTTTCCCAGAGGGTTTAGCTGCGCGTGTGTTTACACAAGCAGAGCCGAACACACACAAACGCGCGCGCACACCCACACACAGGCGATGCGGCGTTTCATGCTCTGGTGCTCAGACTCGGGCCGCTTCTGCTTCTGCTGTTGCTTTTCTCCAACACCAGAGCTGAAACACGAAACACTGGCCATGTCGTCGCTCTCATTTTTTTTCTCATATTTCTAGTGCATGAGCTGTGTGAGAATTTCCTTTAGAATTATTCTATGTCCAGTTTGGCTGCTTGTATTGTCTATTGCATTATTTGGAAATATGCTCATTAAATGATTACTCGATTACTTACTTACCAGAACAAACACAGCTTAAGCTGATTGTTTGCTCCTTTCATAAATTGAGCAAATAATAAAAATCTAGAAATCCTTGCCAGCCATTTTAAAAGTTAAAAGTGAGATATTGAGGCACTTTGGTGAGAATCTGAAAATGAAGACCCACTTCTCATCATGTTGTTCTTAGCCTACTTTGTCCATTCATATCTGATTTTGGGACGCTTCATTGAGGATTATCTCCTGATTATATTATGGTTTTCATATTTCCTCATTCTTTCTTCCTTGTGCACTTTGTTACCATTGGTGAAAGTTATTGAATTTGAAGTGTCTGACCTTTTTTCTCTCTCTCTCTCGCTCCATTCTGTAGGTGCTCTGCTGCTGGGGGCGTTCCTCTACTCGTGGCAGTTCCCTCATTTCAACGCTCTGAGCTGGAACCTACGAGAGGACTACTCGCGCGGTGGCTACCGCATGATGTCAGTCACCCACCCAGCTCTGTGCAAGCGGGTTGCGCTCCGCCACAGCGTGGCCTTGATCGGCCTGTCCACACTTGCCCCCGTGCTGGACGTCACCACCTGGACTTTCCCGCTCATCTCTCTGCCCATCAACCTGTACATCAGCTACCTGGCCTTTCGCTTCTATCAGCGTGGCGAGCGTCAGAGCGCCCGCAAGCTCTTTTTCTGTAGCCTTTGGCACCTGCCCATGCTGCTGCTCCTCGCCCTCACGTGCAAGAAGAGTCGCCCAGCTGAGCATGCGGGGACAACCGGGTCCACTGACACAACTATAGCTTTACACGCATCTTCTCGATCCTAAACCACATTAAACAGCTTTATTTTTATTTTTATTTTAATTTTTCATCCAGAACGGCAGCTCGCTTTCATCAGAGGAAGAGCGTACGTCTAGCAACAATAAAATGTCTGATCTGACTATACGGTTGATAAAGTCAAAATCATTGCCTCTACCAGGTCTTTAGTAAGTCTGAAAAGTGTGTAAATATGATAAATATTTAATAAAATATCCATCCACACAATAGAAGAAGCCAGAATCATTGACTCGCTCGACAAGTCACATTTAAATTATCGGAAATTAAATCCAGATTGGGGTCTGGAGCGCTTTGGAACATGTAATGCTGCTCTGTCCTGAGTTGCAGCTCAGGTGTAAAGGCAAAAAAAAAAAATCCTGTAACTCGATTGCTAAGCGTGCCAGTCACACGATGGTGTGCTAGATTTGGTCTTGACTGGACCCTGTTTCACTGGTAGTGTTGCTGGTTTAAAGAACTGAAGAGACTTTCAAATAACTGAGCCACGTTTCAAACTGGTATATGACAAGAAATTCGTTCAGCATCAATAAACAACACATCGATCGATATTTAACACACAGTAATGTTTTAATCACAATCATGGAAATAAAAAAAGTGTCATTGTTGTACACTTAGCTTGGTACAAGCATCAGAATCCTGAATGCTGTAATCTGATTGGCTGTCTGCATGCCCTTAGTAGAAAGGTTTTTTTTTGTTTGTTTGTTTTTTAACAGAAAAACAAGCTTCTGAAAAAGTTCCAGTCTCTGTAGAGCTTTTCTCATGAGACTACCAGTCCTAGAGTCTTGGTACCAAGAGTTGACTCTGGAATCGTTCAGCTTTAGTCCCTGCCTCAAGAACCAGCGCTGGAACCAGGTGGAACAGGGTTCTGTGATACTCCAGAGAGAGAGAGTGAGAGTGAGCTCGCCGGCATTGGCTTTCCTGCCGTCCTCTATACTGTAAACAGCCTCTTGATGTTGTATGACGTCTACATCTGACCTCACTGTATAAATAAGTCATCTGTGTGAGATATTAAAGAATGTGTTCTTTAAAATATACGTATTGGTTTTGGTGTTTTTCTTTTTAGGTGTCTGATGTTTAACACAATAATGGTTCTTAAAGGTGCATTTCTTCATGCTACTTAGTGCTGAGTTGCGTTGTTACATTAGCAGCTGATTAAGGCATCACTAGAACACCTAAGTACAAATGTATATACCAGGAGACTCAATGTGACATTTGATTCATCTGCTTCAAACTGTAGAATTGTCAGTGAGTTACTGATTTATATACAGATTACACTGTCGGGTATAACTACACACTGGTGAAGATCTCATCTCTTATTAATAACCTGAACGAACACTACCAAAAACCAATCCAGATAAACGAGCCATTCAATGAGGGCTAGAGTAGGCTACTGCTGACTTGTAAACAAGGGTGGATGGGTGTGTGTACAGAGTAATACCTCGTGCATTCGCGTTTCAGTATTCGCGACTTCACAGATTCATGAAATTTTCTGTGGAACCTAACTAATTTACATTCGCGTTTTATTCACACATCTGCGAAATCCTCAAAAAGCCTGGCATTAAACGATAACTGTCACACACTGCTCACCTCACCGCACACCGACCCGGAAGTAGATTCCCCATTTTCTTCACCTAAAACTAAGGCTGCCTGTTAGTTCTCCCTGTCACTAGAGGGCAGTAAACTCCTTGACTGCTATAAA
>JAOVYU010000067.1:5481677-5492514 GCA_025674565.1 Synodontis membranacea
TGTGTGTGTGTGTGTGTGTGTGTGTGTGTGTGTGTGAGAGAGAGAGAGAGAGAGAGAGAGAGAGAGAGAGAGAGTACGTTTCAGGGTTGCTACTGATGTAAACGTCCTTTTGCAGTGGGGTCAGTCGTGCCACTGATGTCCACATCTGCACCTTTGTGGCCTGCTCTACTCAGAGACGATGAAAGTGGGCAGCCAGCCAAACACTAATGTGTATTAGCACCACAAAAGGCCTACGAGGGGGCACCTCTGGGACGATGCGCTTTAATTTACTGCAGACTTACGGGCTCACGCTCTCTCGAGCCGAGAGACGCCCAGTGCTTCCCCCCCTTCCATTGGCGAGCATCTCAAGCACAAATCGTGGGCGTTTCGGCAAAGAATGGAATTCCGCAGCCTTGGACGGATGTGAATGGAAATGTATGTTCACATACTAATAAGTCTTTGTATAGGAGTGAAATCATTTGATGGAATACACAATTATAGAATACGTTAGAAATATAGATAGCTAACGAAGATTTATTCCTTTTAATGCTGTTAGCATTTGCATGCACTGCCTTGCTTTGCTTCACCGAATTAAATAGCTCGTAGTTAGCTAACGCTGTTATTTAACCACATTAATAGTGCTAGGGTAGGCTATTTGGCAAAGATATGTTAAGTAAGCAAAGTGAGTCAGTGTTAGGAAATAAAAATTCAGAACAAACGTATCAGTGTAATGGATGTGGTTCTAGTATTAGATATTAAAATGATTTCTAATAGTTTTGATCAAACAAAGAAAAAAAATGCATAAGAGTAATGAAGTTTCCTTACAAGGCAAAAGCGATCCCTTAACGATCAGCATAAATTAAGGGAAATTTATGGAAGCACTAGTTTTTGGGCACTCTCTGTCAAGTTATTCTGTAATTAAATCATGGCAATCATTTTTTTCAGAATCAATGACAGCATGTAACATAATCGTATGATTTTCAAATGAAACCAATCAATATGAATTAAGTTGATGGGTAGGGTTAGTGTGTCAAAGTTATTCATAAAATAAAATCTTTTTATAAATCATGTAAGAAATGCGCATTCGATTCAGTTGGACTTTTATGTCTGAGCTGCAATATGGGAATGTGGGAATTCCCAGCGAGTGTGTGGTGGGAGGGTCGGCTGGACGAGGACATTGTGATATATGTTCACCCTGAACGACTTTGTGTTGCTCTCGCATCAGACTGTTTCTCCACAGTCGCATGTTTTCTTCACACACACACACACACACACACACACACACACACACACACACACACACACACTCTCTATGTATATACAGTATACTAAGGACTGTATTCTGAGTAAAGAACACACACTTAGAGTTTATTACTGAAATTACACAAATATTCTGGTGTTTCTTCATACTTCAGAAATTGCCCATAACAGAGAAGAACATCAGATCAGCTTATCTTGAAGACTGATTTTTTATTTTTATTTTTTTTATATCTACACTTATGAATTAGCTTAACATAAGCATTAAGTGTAGCAGATGAACGCTCAGTCGGATCTTTCAAACTGTTCGTATGTTTTCCTTTACATATCGACTAAACCGAACCATTGCCAACGCTTTCCAGTGTTCTCTTAATTTGACAAATCTGAATAGAAAATTAAAAGTGTATCTAAAACATAACCTTCATCCTGCGCTTATATATTTTGATTTCATGACCACAGTTTAGTATCTTGTGTCTTTTCTGTGCACGTGTATAATTGTCGGTGTATGATGACAGAAAAAGAAAAGGGTGAAAAATAAGGATGTGCTGGATCAAGTGCTGTTTTATAAGTTGTGTAACAATGACTGTGGGACGATATTGTTAACTTACACCAAACTTGCTGTGAATGAGAATTACAGTTGTGTACAATTACAGTATATGTGGTACATTCAGCAAAATATTGTAATATACAATATACTGTACTAGACTCCAGTTAGAGGTTTACTTTGAATTCTTGTCATGAATTAAGTTTATTATTTAATTGTCCTATTTTTTTTATTTTATTTTACATGTTAAGTGTTGATTCTACACAAGGACAAAATCTGGCAACCTCAGAGGTGCATGCAAGTTTTATTTTTTTTTATTAGTCCTATTTTTTTATATATTTTTTTATATGTTTTATTTTTTTATTAGTCCTATTTTTTTTATTTTATTTTACATGTTAAGGGTTGATTCTACACAAGGACAAAATCTGGCAACCTCAGAGGTACATGCAAGTGATTTCCATAGAAAAGCATATGAGCGGCCCAGAAATTTCGACTTAAGAAGCTGCTTCACAGGGTTAAAACTGTATTTGTTTTTGATATTTTAATAAGTCTAGTAGTGTAATTATGGACTTTCAATTACTATTGAGCAGCGCCTGCAACATCCGGAAGTCCAATAAGTTGGATAAAGTTTTATTATTGTTACTTCTGCAATTCAGTTTTAACTAAACAGCCTTATAGTGTCATCTCTCTCTCTCTCTCTCTCTCTCTCTCTCTCTCTCTCTCTCTCCATCAGCTGGTGGTGTGGTGTTTTGCCCCCAGGGATCGGCGGCCCTGGGGGTGTTAGTGTAGCCGCCGGGGCTTTATAGACTCCCTACTGAGAGCATCTCCTTAAAGCACACAAAGGGCCACATTTATATGTATCCTGACCGTTCTGACCCCCTTAACTCAGTCCCTTCCATTCACACACACACACACACACACACACACACAAAGCGCCCATCGGCAGTCTGGCCTCGTTGCTACAATCACAAACACAGAGGATTGTGGGAACTCGAAGTGCACCTTCAACTATTAGGAACAATTATTGTGATGGATAAACTTGATTCCATGTAAAACAAGCACCAGCGTGAAAGTGCGGTTTGGAAAGCATGCGCAATTTGAAAAGAACATTCAAGGTAAACTACCACAGAATGCATAATTTGTCTGAAACACGCTACAGAGTTTGAGCTTCGACAAGCTCTTTCCACTTCTTCCATTCGCTGTCCAATTTATTCTTGTCGTTCTTGCCCTCTCTCCATCCTTTTTTTTTTTTTGCCTTAACTTGTTATCATCCCCTTTCAAACACTTTTCCTCTTTCATTCTCACTTCCTTTTCTCTTTCAGTGCTGTTTACCCCTGCTCTCGCCCCTCTCCCCGTCTCACTTCTTTAAGTTTCATTCCACCCCGTTTTCGCGCTGAGCGCGTTTCTGAAGGCGTAGCCTAGAGTTTAGTTTATGTGTGCGTTTCCTTTCGGAGACCCCTGCCAGGAGGAAGAAGCTTCTTTTCATCCCTCTCTGCATTCCAATGCGTTCCGAGTGGCTAAATGCAGAGAGAGAACGAAGAGAAAAGGGGGAATGAGTGATGGACGTTTCTGTTTTGCGGCTTTTTGCACCATTTCTCAGGGCTTCTCTCTCGACTTGCTCTGTTTCTGCTGAATCAAAAATAATGCCTCCAGCTCAGGGACTGTGGGAAAGAAATGGAGAGGAAAAACAGCTTTCAGACACCAATTTCTCTTGGACAGTCAAATGGCAATATCGCACATCAGGTTGACTGAGGCCTCTTTCTGCATCACAAACTCCCATTTGTATCATCTTCACTCAGGAACGGAGTCATAATAAAATAAACTCCGATTTTTATATCTGAAACCGGAGGACTGGCAGAGCTTCATGTGAACCACCCTGCCTCATAAATTGCACTTTAATATGACACATTCTGGAATCTGTTCTCTTCGGTAAACTTTGAGAAATGTGTAATTACAGGAGCTGATTTAGTATCCCATCTACCATAAAGAGGAGTTACACAATCTCTCTGGGCTTTAACACTCGCAATCATTTTCACGAGCAGGTTTTTGTGTGTGTGTGTGTGTGTGTGTGTGTGTGTGAGTGTGTGTGTGTGTGTGTGTGTGTGAGTGTTCTTGTTTTGTTTTGTTGTTTTGTTGTTTTTTTTTGTTCTGAACAGCTACTTCTGTGTGTTGTTCATGTCTTTATATCAGCGGAACGTTAACAGCAAAAGACTTCGAGGCATTTCAGGGGAGTCAAAACTATGATTCTGTCCTGATGCAGTGATTTAATGTTCAGAAATTAATGTTCCTCTGCACTCCAGTAGAATTCGAGAACGCTGCAGAGTTTCACTGACAAAGAAATGATTTCATTCAAATTTCAAATAGCCTCTCATCCTGTAAACAGCTGTAGTTAGAAAACTAAATGAAAATGACAATTGCAAGTTTGGATTGTTTTGAAAGGGCGTAATTAATGGATAGATAATTAAATGCTGATTGATTTGTAAAACTCTATCAAAGCGCATAAGGAATCGCCTGAAACGTTTGTGATGTACGCAACAAGATAAATCAAATGGTTAAGATTTATTCCCTTGTTTATTTATTTATTTTTATTCGCCATTTCTTACACATTCAGACACGGTCTCGATGTCCAGACTGAAAACATATTTGTCAAGCCTTTTGTTGTTTATTAGCTTTATATTAGGTAAAGGAGCAGATCTGGACGGTTCTCGGGTATAAAGTGTTCTGATTAACAGGGATATTTGGATGCTGTCGGCCCTCACGCGCACATGTTCACTCAGGTTTGTTGACGGTCGAGTGGCCGGCCGCTTTATGTCCCAGATTCCGTCATGTCTGTGATACCTTTTGGATCTAACTTTTAGGACTGCTGTAATATCTAGTCTTGCTGGAGTTGCTGCTGGCACTCCACACACGCTATACACTGTCTTAACCATTACATGACAATGAGTATATACCAAACAACCTGTTTCTCTCTCTCTCTCTCTCTCTCTCTCTCTCTCTATCTCCGTGGAGCAGCACATGTCAACTGAGATCCCTGTGACTCTGTCCCCTTCTGCTTTCTGGTCCTGTATGGTCCATCCTTATGTCCTCCTTCTGTTCGGAGTTATCATCACTTGACATGCGCTCACTCCAATTGAGGATGGTCCCATGTGGACAGCCTCGACATTCACCTCGACAGTGAAGATGACAATGGACTGCTGCTGACATGAACGTAGGTCTTAAAGTACCACAAACAGTCCTCAACTCAAACCCCCATCAGTGAAACAGTTGAAAACTTTAACAAAATAGACCTTATGTTTAAGCTATAGTGGATTATGTGCTACACAACATACTCTTTTGACCATACATGAATTACTGTCTTGTCCAGCGTGAACTGACCCTGACGCTTCATCGACATCATGAGCAAACAGCAACATCATTAGCCTGACGTAGTCATGTCATAAATACTGCATGGCTGCTTTTTTTTTTTTTGTTTAAAAACATACCAGCATCGTGACCCTGTTTCTGTCATATTCATATTGTATATCAGTAGAAGCTTATGTTCCTATAATATACAAGTCCCTTTGAGTGTTGTTTATATTTATGGTTATGGAGATAATAGTTGGATTCAGTTGGCGTGTACAAATAGATCACCAAATTCTTGTCCTGGGTTTCTGGATTGCATTGTGTATCTGCAGTGTGCACTCATTGTGTTTCTAAAATAAAGATCCTGATAAAATACTTGAAATTACTGAACATTCTCTATTTTGTGCTCAGGGTAATGACAGCTGGTTCACCGTCCTGCATGTTGTACTTGGATTAATTTGCTTTATTAAGATGTAAAAAAAAAAGTGTAATAATAATAATAATAATAAAAAAAAAAAAAAAAAAAAAAAATAATAATAATAATAATAATAATAATAACAACAACAACAACAACAACAATAATAATAATAATAATACAAAACAAACCAACAGATAAAAATAAATAAATAAATAAAATGCCTTTCCCTAATGTTTTAATATTGCTTTTATATTCAGCTTAGTTGCTAATAAGTTCATTAACTATACCATGAAAAGAAAAAAAAAAAATCATGCCTTAATGCAGAAAATAGCTGAAAGTCAATGACAGCAGATTTCTTAAGTTGAAATAACAAAAAAAGTTTAGTATTTAAGAAAATAGAAATATAGGATGGGTATCAGTATCAGCCGATAAACAAAGTTTCGGTGTCTGCTTTAGAAAAAGTGGCATCATTCCTTCTCTAACCCTTCTCTAAATCTGAATTACTTTGACAACAGAATATGATACTTTCTAAATTTCCAGATTTTATCAGATCTGAAAAGACTTGCACAAGAACTATTTTTCTTAGTCTATGATCGGGATTGAGATGTTTACATTAAATAAAGGCCATATTGGATATCATGGACTTACATTAATCCGGGTGTTGATTTTTAGTTGGCATTTAACACACATCTATTAATACGTTTTAATTTCCATCAATAATACTGATCAAACGATGCACTGATCCTGATGCTAAAATCCACTCAATTTATTGAAGCAGATAATGGTGGTTAAAGGAACCCTAATGTAAAACATTAGCAGCTGATCTTCTCCTCATTCCACCTTGCATCTTTCTGAAATGTGTGGATCAGATGCTCGCTGCGTTATTTCAAGGAGCTGACCTTTGACCCCCGGGGTCAGTAATGGATGGAATCCTGTAAATGTGGAGCAGGTTGAAGAGGGCAAAGGGAACACACTTCTCTCACCTGTAGAGCCGAGCCTCTGGTCTGGATTCAAGCCTGCGGTAAATCTAACTTGCGGTAAGAAACATTAGATCACTCTAAAAAACCACAATGTTTATTAGAAACACAAGGGCTGCATGTGAATCATCTGCTTCTTCAAATCATTTTAGAAAAACAGCGATAGTTCAATGCCTTCTAGTCGGGAAAACTACAGTCAGGTTGGGGGGGGTGGGGGGTGATACTGGATCTGAGATTAGGTTTGGATTTTGTTATTACAGTACAAAAATAATAAATATAAAGCAGATTTGTGAACGCATTTTGCACGCAAGTGAGATATTCAGAATAATCATCTTCCAATGATCCTTCGAAAGGATCACTTTTAAATATTCAAAATTGATTTACTCTACCAATATATATATATATATCTTTATTTAAGTATGCACGTAAGTAAGTAAGTAAACAAGTGAGTCAACATAAGTCAATAAGACGTAAACAAGTGAGTAAGTAAGTAAAAAAGTGAGTAAACATGTAAGTAGGTAAGTAAGAAAAGAAACATGTGAATAACAAGTAAGTAAATACAGTAAGTATGTGAAAGAGTGAGCAAGTAAATAGATAAGTATGGAAGTGAATAAGTAATTAGCTAGCTAAGAACTTATCATTTTCAGAAAAAAAAAAAAAAAAAAAAAAAAACTAACTAATTCCTGATGGTGAAGTTTTCTTTTAGAACATGTTATATATGTAACAGTCAGATTTTAATCTGTACCTTTACGTCTCTGATATGAGAAAGTCTTCTGGACAGAAGCGCAGTTTCTTGGCAACATGGCAAGCTGCATTTTTGTCTTAATAAGTGAAAGAGAAAGAGGGATCAAGAAGTTATATTTGCTACGCCAGTTATATTGGTTACGTCTGAGACGAACCTTAAAAGAAACCCAATATGCATATAATCACTGAGTGCTGCTTCGGAAAAGGCCACGGAGAAATCTCTCTTCACCAGATCCCAAAAGGAAAAAAAAATAAAAATGAAGAGGCGCTGCTTTCCAACGGGAAGAAGCACAGTTCTTAACAAGTGGAGGATTTATGCAGTAGCTCGAGCTCTCTGAACTTTTGCTCTACATCGTACAAATATAGGAGGATGGACATCATACAAACGGTGTTATATGCAGTGAGTAGAAACAACAGACATTTTCATCAGACAGTTTTGTACTGTAAAATAAAGAACGAAATAAAATGACACCCTTCTCGCCCTTCTGTCTCAGGGGTTAAATTGGGAGAAGTTGCAAATTGGCAGTAGTGTTAAACTTCCACAAATTCACTTTGTTTAATCAGCATGTAGAGCTGAGGTCGAGTCCTAACGTATGATTAGCTGGAAATATCTTGATGATAATACCAGTCGTGACGGGATACATTGTCGCACTACTTTATAGAGAAATGAGTTCAGGATACACGCACAGACTGTATGTTTGATCAATAATTATCCTGAAAATAATTAGTATACAAGTATATGGTTTATTCAGATTTTTTTCATGATATCGATGCAGAAACTCCAAATAATGTACATGAACAATCTTTTTTCCTGTTTCACGGCCTTTTAATTGTATGGCAAGCTTTAGTTTAACACTGCAAACAAAGGAGCAATGTGAATGTACCCTAAGACACCCTAGTCAACTAGCCTTGGAGTACAAAAGCATGTTCAGAAAAAAAAAAAGGGAAGAAGAAGAAGAAGTACAAAAGTGTCCAAAAAGAAGCTTTGTTCTGATGAATTGTGCACATGCTCGTCTCATGCACTACATCTCTGGAGCTAGGCTTGGATCTGTTCGTGTAAATATGTGCTTTTGGAATTGAAAAAAGGGGTTCAAAACTGGCAGAAACATCTCGGGACGCCCCCTTCTCCCAGACGTGAGATGGACAAACATGAAATTGAAGTGGAACAGCTTCACAGAGGGGTGGCAGCAGGATGATTAGAGGGTTTTTAGTGGGGGGGGGGCATGTCGATGTGGTCTGTTCCCAGAGGAGCATGAAAGAGGCACTTATGAAGAGCTGGATTACAGCCCCGAACTCTCACTCTGCCAATAACATGTATATAAATATGCAAATTATACTGTATAAACGGGTTTAAATGTGCAGGCTGGAAAAAGCACGTGTAGGAATTCTACCTGAATTGAAATGTCCTGCTTCTTAAGAACCATCATGGAGATTTTTAAGGGACTTTTTTTTATAATTTACATCTCACACACGCACACACACACACACACACACACACACACACACACACACACACAAAAGCACACACAAAGATACCTGTATAAAATTAATTTCAATGACTTGGCCTTAAAACTCATTGATTATGGTCATGTGCAAAAGTTTTCACCCCTCCCCCCATGTTTTTTAATAAGGAAAGGACAAAAACTTTTTTTTTAATTTATTGTACTACTGTACAGAAAATTATAGAATCCCATCGTATCACAAATACAACGTTCAGCAATGATGTGAATGAGTGAGATGGAAGGCAGATATAGAGACAAACTGCGGTATGACATGAAACATCATAAGCAAAATTGATAAGCACTGATAAATATCCTTTATTATTATTATTATTATTATTATTATTATTATTATTATTATTATTATACTTTTACCCCTGAAATTGCCTACAAAAAATAAGATCAAACTATTTATTTATTTATTTATTTATTTATTTATTTATTTTCTTTTGCATACATTGTACCATGTTCTATGCTTTCAGTAGCATAACTCCTGGAATTTACAGGAAAAAGTTGCAAATGTTGTAAAGAAGGTTTCACTTACAAGCACAAGGCTTTGAATAAGAACTCTTTGAATGTTCAGACTCATGTCTACAGCAGACCATCAGCCCACACCTCTATATAATATCAATGCATTTTCTGATGGATACCAAAATCTCACACTTCTTCCCATTTTTCTGTGCTCAGATATATGAACATTTCATATCAGGCCTCATTTTTCTTCTTCTCCCCAGTGGCTCCTAGAGAGCAGAAATGAAGGAATCAAATCACCATATGGGGTTCATCACATACAGAGGTGATATTGTACAGTCTGGGATTTAAAGTGACTGGTTCAAGAGACTAATGCTGCAGGTAAAAAAAAAAAAAAAAAAAAAAAAAAAAGGTCATTAAAAGAACGCAGAAGAATAGTGCTAATATTATTCGATTTGTGAAAACACCAGGAGAGGAAAAATGAAGATCTGCTTCGGCTGGTTAAAAAAAAAAAGGTTGACAAGGTCTGGCGGGGTTTTGCGAGGTGTAATCAAGGTGCTCCCTGCTCTCTAAATCTTCTGTCCCGTAAGCAGTATGAAATAATCCATTGACATCTCGCCAATGGCTGAGGAGGAAGAGGAGGAGGGTGAGAGAAACCAAAGCTGCCTTTGTTCGTTACAACTTTAACCCCGTCCGCCTATTGACAACCACTTTCTTAAACAAGTGTGTGCTTTCATATCTTTCATCAGAAGCAGTAAAGGGGGAAAAAAAATGAAATGCTGACATTATACAACTTTAGTGCCAGCTGGAAGAAGGTTCTTGGTTTAATTAATGAAAGGCAGTTTGTGGACGTGTGTACAGTACATTCATCATCTTTACTTTCTGAAAGCTTAGGTAAGTGTCCACAGGCATGCCTGTTGATTTATTAGTGTGGTGGTCTGTTTTACTAATGAAGCCCATGATGCCAGCTATTAGATCATTAAACGGAGACTGTCCCATTTTTTTGGCCATGTTGCACAGAGCACCAATTAGTGTCAAGGTCTGATTACCTGCAGTGGAAGCAGCCTGGGCAGGAAACGCACTGCTGGACGGATGTGTTTATCCCAGATGCTCTGAGGTCAGCATCTGCAGGAGGACTGATTAACTTCTGAACAGAATCCAGATTCCCTCAGAAGCAGGGCTTGGCGTAGAGTCAAAATGTCCAATTCCACTATCAAAGACTTGCTTTTTCAACTCATCAGATATCCCATCTTTCTTTATTATTTAAGTAATGAATAGTGGGGTTTTATTATTGGCTGAGAGCAATAGGGATGATAACACATAATGCCCAGAGACTCAATACGAGTCTTTAGTCATTAATAACAACTAACAGAGGTGGACAAAGTACTCATATTCATTACTTAAGTGAAAGTACAGAGACCACTGGTCAAATGTTACTCCAATATAAGTGAAAGTCGTGCAGTCAAATTTGTACTTAAGTTAAAGTACTAAAGTACTTGCTTTTAAAAATACTTAAGTATTAAAAGTAATTTTTTTTCACCACATTGTTGCATTATTGGCACAACACATACAATACCTAATGCCTCTGACTAGCTTGTAGAGCTAG
>JAOVYU010000067.1:5518640-5530225 GCA_025674565.1 Synodontis membranacea
CCTTCTGGGGGTTGTAAAAACGCAAAACGTGCACGCGCTCTCTAGAGGTTTTGTCCGTCCTGAGCTACAGTAGCTGTGCAACATGGCGGTTCTGTAGATTTGGACCTGCTCTCTACGTTGAACAATTTAAAGGGTTCAACACAATCATTTATAGTTACAGGTAATTAAACACTAATGAAAACACACTTTATTGCATTTCTGCTAGTAGGTCACCCTGAATGCTACATAGTGGACCTTTAAACTGACAGTCTAAGCTTAAGAGTCAACAGTAGGTGAAATGTTTTATTGATTTCAAACGTTCATTCAATTTATTTTTAAGGACAAGAAAATAAAAACTTCAGGAATGAGAAAAGTGTACAGATTGGCTGTAGAACTGGCTTCATCTAGTAATATTTTCCGACAAACAAAATACATTCTGCTGCTTTCTTTGAAATCCCTCTGCAGATATACTTCTCTTGTGTGTTCCCTTTTCTATAGAACATTTCTACTTAAACTTTAATTAAAGCCAAAGAAAGAGATTAAATATCCATTCATTGAAATGACTCTATAATCACAGCGCTCGGCTCATTAAAACCGTGTAAGCCGAGACGATTATTACCATAAAGCTTATTGCAGTTTCGGCCAGTGTTCTGAATTCACTAGTGTCAGAGCTAAATAAACAGTACAGAATTCGTCATGTTTAAGTCAGTGACTGACAATCGCACAGACAAGAAGTCTGGTATTCTGAACAATTACATTCAGGCCGTGCAGCAATTTAGTGTTTATGCTTTGCTCTGAGATAAATCGACAATTATCCCAAAGCTTATATCAAACTTATAATAGCATTATGTCATTTTTGCGAGGAATGAAACATGACGTCATACTAAAATGATCAATAACAAGGTGCGATTAAATCTGAGATTCTGTCTTGTAGGCATAGCGGCTGCTAAAGAAGATTAGCCAATATCTTCTGACCAATCAGAACTCAATTTTAGAACTCAAATGCTTTTGTAAAGCAAAATTCTTTGCGCTACCTTGCAGAAGTCTGTGTTTACTTCTCGTCCTGATTCTCATCAGAGAAGCAGAGACTAAAGCCACTCTAAGACTCACAAAACTACCGCTGAACTTTATATTAGGGACGGCAAATAAACATAACAGGGCCAGACTGATCAAAGAAAAGAATGATCAAGGGCACAGTAAATGAACCGACTTCCCTCTTTAACTAAAAGGATTAATCCACTTTGAAGGAAAAGAATAAAGGAAGAAAGCCGAACCAAATTAGATTTTAATTGTTTATGGGCTTGTCTTATCTTTTAATATCCATCACTCCCGTCTGTCCTCGTGAGCCGCCGAGATGACATCAGCCAGTCCAGCATGCTGTTAGCGTTATAGCTTCCCACAAGAGGCAAACGCAGGAAGGGTTTTGGTAAGTGCAGGTTTAAATGTTCCCTTGACTTATAAATCCGTCATACATCAAAGATAAGAGGCTGTCCGCAATGCCGTGTTTGGTCACAATACTGAATTACAGATATATGATTGGGCTATTATTCGGAAGTCGTTGTAGGCAGTGCTGGCACGTAAAGCACGAGACACACTTTTGTATGACTTCATTTTTCCCATCTTTCTTGAAAGAAGACAATCTCAGTCTGGAGATGTATGCAAAAGATTGAGAAGGCTGGAAAAATGCTTTACATATTAAAAATTTTATATTCTGAGAGATGCAAACTTTTTTTGTTGTTGTTGCATAAATCTCAGCCATAACTTAAATAAATAAATAAATAAATAATAAAAACAGATTGCATGATCCAGTCTGACACGAAGTAGAGTTACTAAAACCACCCAGAATTGGATTATTTCCCAATACCAACATGTTCCTGAGTCCTGAGCAAAGGCTAGCAATGTTTTATTTACTAAAAGAATGGCAATATCATACATTATATCCATTTACAGGTGTAATATTGGTGAATGTTTCCCAAATTAGTTCCTGATTTTCAACACCTGTCAAGAGTCATCCACTCACCATCCTGCCTTTTGTTTCCCTCCTGAAGATTAAAATCAGTAATGTTTGTGAAAAAGTTTCCCCTTGAGCTTTGCTCTTCTGAAAAAGTTGCATTTTTAACCTAATGTGACTGTTACAAAGCACTGACACTGGAGACTCCTTCCACCAATGCTAAATATTTCCTCACAGAACACTTCACCATATCAACAATTACACAAGAAATTAAGACAACTAAAAGACAAAATCAATAAAAATTTATAATTAAAACAATTGCTAGTTAATTTCATTATTAGTTGATCTGTGGTATGAAATACAATACCCTGCTGATCTCATGATATAACATGAGATACCTGCTTGAACCATCCACAACAGCTTTGTTATGTTATGTCAAGTAGCAAAGCTGTTTGATTCGTTTAGCTTGTAAAGAGTTAAACTAGCCTATCTTTCTGACTCAGTAGTGCTGATAAATGGCTGTATATTCTTAGCATACACAATACACTGTGTGTATGTTTTATGCGCCAAGTCATCAAGTCTCCATCCTGCTTTCAGTTCACATCAAAGTAGCTCCCAAAAAAACAAGAGTCGATTCAGTAACCTAAAGAGTCACCTACAAAACGTTGGAGTTGATTCCACCTCACGCGTGCACACACACGGCGAGCAAAATGAATTTAGCCTCGGAGAGTTTCAGCGAGAGAAGCAGGCAGCTGATAATCTTTTATTTTGAATTTTTATGGTGTCCATTTCTTCCAAGTATGGGCAGTGTATAGGGTCCGAGCCACCTCTTTGGTTATGTTCATTGCACTTTCTGTATTTCTTACCCAGGTAGTTGATGCTCAGAACTTTAAAAACATGGCTTCCCAGACATAATGATTATGCACTATTTGTTTGAACTATAAGTGCCATTTATCTCAAACTGAAATGAGACAAGTTTGAGCCCTTGTCCAGTTGTTTGTTTTCTTCCCTTGGGTTGGCACCAAGCTTTCTAGGTATGGGCACCAGAAGCTACATATTAATTAATTTTTTGGGAGGGAGTGAAGGCAGTGCGTAGCCACTCCCAGATCTGTCATTTGTAATGAGATTTCAGACGCCCTATGGTAAAATTACATTACTCATGTAAATCTAATCCCATCCAAATAAGGCTTAAAACAACAGTTGGTTCTAGTTCAATGATGTACCTACAGGAAAGGTAAGGTAGGCAATTGGCCCCAAGTTGAGGCACCAGTAAAGGTTGACATTAAGTCTATGAAAATGCCAAATCTCAAAGAGCAGAACTAATCTAAAACCTTTGAAGAGTAAGGTACAATGCAGGAACCTTCTAAAGCAGAGGTCCCCAGCCCCCGATCCGTGGATCATTTTCTACCGGGCTGCAAAGAAAATAAAATTATGGTTATTTTTCTTTCATTAGTCTTCCAGATCGTATTTTGAAAAGCGACCGTTTCCTCCCTCACCTCACTACCGCACTTGACTCTGGCACAGCATTTCACGCATCAGTGACACAAGTTAACCCTTGAAAAAAAATGAGCCAAAAACAAAATTCACTGGAGAGCTTTTTCGAGAAGGAACGAACAAACGATGGGACAGCAGAAGGGCCAGAATGAGACTGCCAGCAAAAAGAAAGCTGCATTTAAATGAAAATACCAAGATTCCTACCTAAGTTACGGATTCATCGCAACAGGTGATACACAAGCTCCACACCCGCTATGCGAACCCCTGAGCATTTACCCAGTCCGCGGGAAAATTTTCATGCATGAAACTGGTCCGTGGTACAAGAAAGGTTGGAGACCACTGCTCTAAAGTATGCATAAAGTACAAAAGCCAACACTTTACCAGCAGTGTTGCTGGATTCTATATGATGGTTTGTCTAATGGTAATAATGATCTAGCACAATCTAATGATTTAGAAAAATGCCTTATTTATTTATTTGTATTTTTATGGATTTCTGATTCTTTATTAAGGCATCCGGTAGCATAATGGCAATAACATTGAAAAAAATCGCTTTATGCCGTTTCCTTCCTGGGGCCCGTGCAGTTTTTAATATCGCTTTTGCTCTAGCACTAACAACAAGGTCCAAAGTTTCCATATTGCATCTAAATCATTATTTCATCACCAACAACGATGTAAAGATGTCTGAAAATTGGCAAATTGTTAGAAAATGCAAAGCAGCAGGCAGCAGGACAAACTATCCCTTGTTTCTACAATCTTACATAGTTTGATGTGCAAATAAAATGGTTCACATTGACAACCGTGGTACGGTGGTTAGCACGGTATATCTAGTTTCATGGAAAAAACTGCATCTCTGTTACTGGAAGAAATGGAAAGATAGGATTTTATCCTGCGAGCCTGGTTACGGTTAAGTTTTAATAAAACTGAATGATATTTGAACTGTATTTTGATGCATGGTGTGGTATACATGCATGACAAACTTTTTTGCATACATTTCATGCTGTGCACAAGCTTAAACCTTCAAACCTTTTCCGAATTAAATGATTTAGCTGCTTTACTTATGCGTGCTCTCACTTTACTCCCCTCTGTATTTTAATCTTTTTGATTTTTCTTGAACCCCACATGCAGTCACCACCTGGTCTCCATTCACTGCCTAATGGCCGCAAGGCTCGGTGATCAGCTGCTCTGCATCAGTATTTAACAGACACAATACCCTAATGCTTCAAAAGAAGGCTTGAAAATTACGATTAGCTGCACAGGGCCTTCTTTCTGCCTGAACTCAGATCTTTTTTTTTTCTCTCTTTTTTTTTTCTGCAACAGCAGTCAACTGAGATCAGGATAAACCACGTTAAAAAAAAAAAAAAAAAAAAAAAAAAAAAAAAAAACACAGGAGGAATCACAAAAGTTCTTTTTTTCAGGCTTTGCATTATGTATCTGATGCTTTCTCTTTTGCAGGACTGTTGTTATTCATCCTCACTTTTGACAGGTAGAGAAGCTGACCTGCCAGTCATGCATAGATTCCTCCTTTTGGTCTCTTCTCTTCGCTTTTTTTTCCTTTGCTAAGCTCCAGAATCCATCACGTCAGGGACAATAGGACAAAGAGGACAAGGCTCAGGATGGGCGTCGTAGCGGGGGAAGGAGGTGGGCTGAGCCCAGGACTGAAGTGAAACCTCACCATTCTTCAGGGAGTAAAAGAAGAGTTCAGTGCAGCATGAATGCAGGTTCCGTCCTTTCCTCACTTCCTGCGTGCCAGCTGTGTAGGTGGAGAGCAGCTCTTGTTCTACTCATTGTGTCTAGGTTGAGCTTCATGGGGACCACCGAACACAGGAAGCTCACAGCTTTCATGTGCAATGGAGTGTGTAGCAGGACCAGGTCCATTGAATCCTCAGGATAACGGTGTGCATGTGTGTGTGTGTGTGTGTGTGTGTGTGTGTGTGTGTGCGTGAGCCTAATTTATATCCCTTATGGTACTCCTGTTTCTATAAGTTCTGCTCATTGACACAAGATGTACTTCTGTTGCCCATCATTATAATAATGTCATTTAATGCTCCTCATTTTCTCCATGACACCTTTTCTTCTTCCTAATGGTTGCTGTGTTTTCATGTCTTCTGACCCTTTAAGAATCCATCCGAGATTCAGGTCATGTTGGCCATCAATCCTTAAGTGCATGAAAAAGTATGAAAAAAAAATATTGAGTTATTGAGAATTAAGAGTTACTAAGACTTAGAATGAGGATCAGTACTGAGTAACCTGTAATGAAAACCTGATTTTTTGGATTGTGAAGAATCTGTTTGCATCTGCTGTGACATATGAAAACATTTGACTTTATCAGTGTTGTGCCATTGGAGTGCCTGTGCACACACACCTACCGCAGCACTGTTATAGAATGTTCCTCTCCACCGCCACCAGACTAGTGGGTCACTTAAATACTTTATGTGTATATATATATATTTCCATTGCTCTGGATCATAATTTAAAACAATGCAAAATGTTAATGATCTGCTTTCATACTGGTGATGACACTTATGGTTCAGTGTGTAAGCATCTCCAACAAAATGTGGTTTTTGTCACTTTATTTCATGATTCACATTGGACTACATTTACATCACTGGGATGCCATTTGATTGTCCAGTAGATATGCCAGATGACCAGTGGTGATAGCTGCGTGTAATATAAACCATATTTTCTATCCTAATTGACATGCTGGTAAAGATTCCATTATATCCTGTCGGAAAAGATGTCCTGCACCATTCTGAAGTGCTCGCACTTTTCTGTCATTTGCATAGATGGATCAGAGAAGCAAAACTTCAAGGTGTTTTTGGTAAGTTCATGAGTTCCGATTATAAAGTAAGTACAGCATACGTACATGTTATGGTCATGTGACTTACCAGTGTTCAGCTTGTACATTCACAAGCACAACAACGGTCAGTTAAAATCAAGGATAAAGCAATCAGTTTGTACTGAAATGTGTACACTGTTGTAAATCTTTCAGAAGTCAGAATCGGTAACCAGGAGACCCACCAAGATCACCTTCTTAGTGTGTCTTCACACAACAATGTCATAATGCATATTCTCAGAATAACGTGTTTATGTATCGCAGAGTTACAATATGAAAGTCGTCTTGATCATATTATTTGGGGTGAAATTAAAATGAGCATAATCAAATAAAGAAAAGAACTCAAGTATGTTCAGTGTGCCTTACGCAAGTTATTGTATAGCCATAATTATTTCAGATTTTTTTTTTAACCATGTAACTCTGTAATGATTTATGCACAGAAAAATAACCCAGCTCATTGAAATACGATAAAAAAAAATCACATCCATAAAAAAAAAAAAAAAAGTGACAATGTTAAAAAAAAGTTGCAGTTGCATCTTGAAGGTAAATATTTTCTCTCTGATTTCAGAGACTCAGGTAGAAATGGTCGTGCATCCATAAGAAGTGATTTACATGAGTACATTTTGACCCATTATCAATTGTACAGAATATGTTTATCAAAAAATAAAACCTTGCTGTTTGAGTTATATTTTTGATTTTATAAAAAAAAATACAATAATAGCAATTGTCAAAAACTGATCATGTTTCTGATTACACTTATACATCATACATTATACAATATGTACAGAGAGAAGCTTTACCCAACAGCTGTGAAAAACCTTTTAACATTGCAGACACTTCATAGTGCAAAAGTTGAACCTCGAACAGGAACAAGAAGCTATGCTTTGAGATCATTTGAGATTAGCAAAAGAAGAGTAAGATATGTTTTTTTTAACTGTCTTAAGGCTGGATTTTTGGAGGATTTAGGCGTGGAGTTCTTTAAACACATCTTGGCAGAATGACTACTTCTTCGGTTTCCTTATATTCAAAACTTCCTTTAAGAAAACAAAGAGCACTCTGTAGTTCACTCACTCTGCAATAATGGTCTTTATTTTCAGTGACATGTTGCCTCGGCTTTTGTCCTGTTATTTTCAATGTTTAAACCTTGATCTTTAGTCCACGATCTGGCATCGTTGGCATCATTTGTTCTTTTGCACTTGTCATATCGAATCAGTGCATTTATGCTGTGACTGGTTACCACCCTGCCAAGTTGTCGTGCTCGCATGCCGTTCTACAGGCCGACTTGTGTCTTGAATACCTTTGCATCTTTCCTGAAAATTGCGATTGCAAATGTAGCTGTGCTAATGATCGCTGGCAACCCAAACTACTTTGCCCTGATGATTTAATACCGGATCACCCTGAAACATCTGTTTCATCTAAATACGCCCTATTAGGATCTTGCATCTTCATCAGTAAGGGGCATTTTGGAGAGGAACTCTGCCCGTTTGATCTGCTCCACAGTGTAACAGATTTAAAGAAGCGTGCTATATGATGGTTGATTTACAGCACGCGAAGATGACAAAATGAGTTCAGACACAGACTGGCTAAATAACTGTCTGAGCCACGTTGTGTTTTAAGAATATGTCCATTAGTCCCAATCAACTCCCATTATCATGTCTTTGTTTGTAATTTTGCCAGACTGAGGCCCTGCGTGCCCATGTAGCTCCGCATACCTAGCCTCATTGTCTCTGTACCCCATCACCCCTCAATCTGCTATTCTGGTAGCCTGCCTTGCCTTTACACCGTGTCCGCGGTAGTAGAATAGACATTTCATGTGAGCATAATGGGAACTGCTGCAATTGTTCCCTCTCTCTCTCACTTTCGTAAGCGGTAATTGAGGACCGGGTCTTGTAGTGGAAGCTGATCTAATAGAGGGAGGATTTACTCAACATATGAAGGCAATTCTCTCCTCCTGAATTCTCCTTTTGAAATGAATAGGACACCACCACCCCGCCCCTCCTTCCCTTCACCCATGCCGCTCCCCCTGATAGTCTCCGAGACAAAGTGCTCTTACACCAAAGTGCCCAGTGAGTTAATGAGTGACTTAACAGAATGTCTCGAAAGGCTCATTGTTGAATTGCTGTTAAAGCATGGAAAGTTATCTAAGGGCTCAAGTGGCTGTGGAAGAACACTCAGAGGAACAAGGAATGAGAAACCAGGAACAAGTTCAAGAGTTTCTTTTACAGTAGTCACTCTTGACTAAAAAGACTCTTGACTGTGAAGCGAATCTTGTGATGATAGCCGGGGTTTGAAATGTTTGAGTCTGGACTGAATATAAAAATCTGAATGTAATATTTGACCAAGTTGATGCTTAATACTCTATAATGCATTATATAAAGCTATGAATAACCATTTTTAGTGGCTTAAAAAGGAATTCAATGGAACACTGTCTTCATATTGCATGTTTGTTTGTTTGTTTGTTTGTTTGTTTGCATGTCATTTGTTCTGTTTTTAATATTAGCTTCTTTTCTGATAATGCTGTAAATCAAATTAATATATGGTGCTGAATTGGAGAAAGAAGCAAATAATACATTTTTAGGAAATATTTAAAAATGTAGATATTTGTTTGTTTGTCATGTACAATTGACCAAGACTTGATAATGTCTCAATATTTTTTTTTTACAGTAACGCTTTACATTAAGGTTTATTTAACTAGCCTTATTTATTGATTTAGTTAACATTAATAAACTTTTGTATTTTTATTTTGTAATAAATGTTTTGATAAAACACATTTTGATATATATTTTGTAAATAATTCAAATTAGCTTTATAACTACCAGCCTGACTTATGCATCATGTTAATGGTGATTAATTGGCAAAATGCATAACTGAGACCGAAAGGTGAGTGCAAACACTAACAGTCAGAGACCTGAGTTAATTAGATTAAACTCATTACTAACATGATGTGTTATAATAATTTGGACTTATTTTAGTCATGTTTTGAATACACCTTCATTCATCTTCAGTAAGCGTTTTATCCTGGTCAGGGTGGTGGTGGATCTGGAGCCTATCCCGGGAACACTGGATGAGAAGATTGAATACACTATGGATAAAACAACAATGCATTGCATGACACCACACACACACACACACACACACACACACACACACACACACACACACACACACATGTTCAAACAATCACACACAGTGCCAGTCCACCTACTAGGATACCATTGATCATGAGGAAACCCATGTAAATATCCACTCAGACAGTAACCTGAGCTCGGGATCGACCTGGAGCTATGTACCGAAAATCATTTTAAAGGTACACTATTAGTTGTACGATAAATATTAAAGGTACGATATTATGATAAATATCAAAATATGAGGATGTCACTTTACTGACAATGGAGCATACAGTTTGGTTCTTTTTTTCTGAGTGTGTATTAATATATATATATATATTTTTTTACGATTAAAGAAATTTTAAAAAGGCTTGCTGATGTATTCATAGATTCTTATCTATGAATTCCTTTTGCCATTGCTGAAAACCCTTACTATAAATCAGAAAGCCATTTCTGGAATCGCACCCAATGGCACTTCCTGCTCAAACACCTCAACAGCCTCGGTTCTCCGTTGTTCATTGCACATGAGATGAGCAGGCCAGAGTGGCCATAGCAGGTCCCACTGTTCCCTTCGCAGGCTCATGCAGTGAAAGTGACTGTAATTAGAGGGAAGGCTAATTTCTTTTATGATCATTACCTCGGGGTCATGACACTTCTGCAGGGTGAGGACCAGCTGGTTGGCAGGACTCGTCGAAACGCCATAAGAGTTCAAATGACCCACAATCCACCTGCCTTCTGTAGTGTGCTCCGAGCTTATCACGGGGACGGTGCGGAACAAAAGCTCGGACACCCCTCCCATCGATCGGGCAAGCTGTTCTGGATCAGACAGAGGGGAAAAACTTCATGAGCAAGAGCATTAGCATATAAAGAGGTGTGTGGAGGGGAGAAAGGGGGATCGTTGTTTCGTCAGACCCTCGGGCCTTTTTTAAATGGCTGATCAGAGGCCACTAAAGTCCCAGAGCCCCATCAAAGAAGACCCAGTATTCACTGTCAGTCATTCGTCAGCAATACCTGCAAGCCAGCTGGAGAGTGTGTGTGTGTGTGTGTGTGTGTGTGTGTGTGAGGGGCTCAGGGAGGGAAGTAGTGAGCCAAAATTTCTTCTCTTTTCAAGGCTATTGTGTCCTTTAATTTCAAATACCTGCTTTTTGGCCACCGATTCCACCAAAAGATCCATTTAAAGGTCAAACGACAAGCAACAAATCGTACGTAGCAAACTTTCACGATAATACACACAGGTTTGTTAACATTAATGCAGCTCACTGGGACTGTGACTAATCAGGGTCGCTAAACATCTGATCAATGAGCAGTCAATGGTTCAGTTGTCCTCCACCGTCCGTTTCCATGATAATTGGCATCGTCACAAAGCGGTTTTCGGGCAATGAGGCAGCTCCTTCGGCCTATTCAGTAGATCTGAATGCAGCTCAATATGCTGTGTTATACATTGACCAGATGTTATTGATTCTTTAAGATTCTTTGGATAAGTAGTCAACTGAAAAGCCATTTTCTACTGTCTCTTGCTCATCAGAGGATGAGAGCGTTTAAACATGACAACACTGCATGTATGGTGGGTTTTCTGGATTCAATTAAGGATTCAAGACTTTAAATGAAGAATCTGAATAACAGCATTCTAGATTAACTGGATGATTACTAACAATGGTGCAATATTTTATTTATTAGTCTTTATTATTTAATTCCTGAATGATTGCAGATTTGTTTTTGTTTTTTTTTTCATTTTGATTCAGTGTATAAAATATAAAAAGCTCTTCTTCTTCTTCTTCTTCTTCTTCTTCTTCTTCTTCTTCTTCCTTAGGTAATTTCCCTCTTACCTTCATTCTTTCTTTCTTGTTGATCTTTCTCTTTGTTCTTTTTTCAAAGTTCCATTTGTCTTTCAAAAGCTCTTCTTCTTCTTCTTCTTCTTCTTCTTCTTCTTCTTCTTTTCATCATCTAATTTTCTTTCTTACTTTCTTTCTTCTTTTTTACATCTTTCTTCTTCTTCTTCATTATCTATTTTTCTTCTTTCTTTCTTTCTTTCTTTCTTTTTTCTTCTTATTCTTCATCTTCTTTCTTTCACCTACTTTCACATTTTCTTCTTTTTCCTCTTCTTGTGTGATAGCGCACTTTAACAAATTCCACATCAGATGTTTTTGATTTTAAATATTTATAGGGAGATGAGTTTTCATTATTATTATTATTATTATTATTATTATTATTATTATTATTA
>JAOVYU010000067.1:5530325-5541580 GCA_025674565.1 Synodontis membranacea
ATGCTGATTTCCTTTTCCAGCAGGACTTAGCACCTGATCACAGTGACAAAACTACTACCAAATGCTTTACTGACCATATTGTTTTATGTCATATGCATGTCTCTTGATCCTTTTCTTTGTTAACTGTAGATTTTTCCTTCTGTTTTTTTTTTTTTTTGTGTGTGTGTGTGTGTGTGTGTGTTTTATAAAGTACCTCAGCGAGCGCTCAGCATGTCAATAGATAAATACTTTATCAATTCCACGTGCTCTTTTCTCCTCATGCACTGACTTCTGTCCACGTGATAATCCTGATCATTTCTTTCCTGGTGTACTAGTTCTTGTTCAGGTCAGTTGTCCATCTGATCGTCCTGCAATTTTACCTAACCTTGCATTCACTCGTGGCTGTTCTTGATTAATTATGAGTTCATCTCGGTGTTAAATTGCATCTAGGATGATAGAGGGCAACATCTGTGATATCTCGACTAAACTACAGGTCATTTGTTCTTAAAACTACTGATTCCAGCCGTACCTAGTATGCTGGTATCCTTATCGACAATCATTTACCTTAAAATCACAGACAATTTAATACTGTATAACAATATAACTCCCCAGTATTTTCCCCAGTGTTTTTCTTCGATACTTTAAGATAGCTCATAGTTAACCTCAGCAATGTGTTCCTTGTGATGCTTCGCTATGTATCAATACAGCTGTGTATATACTGTAGCTTTGGTTCTCCATGCTTAGACTTCAATATTTTCTGTCTTTTTTTTTTTTTTTTAAATTAAACATTTAAGGCTGGTTGCAGACTTTAATACAAATTGTATTTTAAAATAAATAAATAAATAAACTATAGTCTGATAAGCATACAAAAATGCATTGCGATCAAAATGCAAATCCAATGCAACCATCATATTAGTGGTTTGTGTGCAGTATAAAGACAGCATTAGTTTTTGTTACTGTACACAATATGGAACACTTCGACCATTAAATCTGATTTTATAACACTGATTAAGTTTAACCACTGGGGAATCGTTGCAGTAGGACTTAACGGCACAATCTCCCCAGCAGTCATGATTCAGATATTCATCTAGAATTGCATGCGCTCTTCCTCCATATTTATATTCCTATCCGCAGTCTTCTTTGCCATATACGAGAGCGATGGTCCTCCTCAGCAATTTAAATTCCTCCTTTTTTTCCCCTCTTATCAGGGATTTCCTGTGGCTGCAGACAGCCGCGTGCTACTGATGTAAATTCTGATGTCCTATTCTAGATGTATGTCCCAAGTCACAAGAGAAATATGTTCATGTTAGCGTTTCCTTACTTCTGTTCGCCACACTATGTGACACGAATACATTTCAGACACACTGTGACTAGCATTCACTTTTAAATACACCACTTGCCAAATGGAAAGCATTCGCACCCCATTCGCTCACACTGACTTTGATGTATTGCTTAATTTTATTATTAAAACAGGTTTTTTTTTTTTTTTTTTGAAGCCTCCTGTCATTAAATTACATTTACCACTCTAATTACAAGACCTCCTGGAGGCCCCACCCTCAGCGGAGAGGCCCGAGCCCACTCATCTGCCTCCCTCCACCACCCTGAGTGAAATTCGGCCGACTGCACCTGAGCCCACACGAGTCTGTTATCAATTACCACTCCTTCATCTCCAACACCACCGCCCCCATTTCCATGTGTGTCCTGGCCCAACATCATACTCTCTTGATAATCACTTCTCATTCCTTCCCCCCACCATGCCCTGCATCTAATCACTTCCCTCTGGTGCCGTGGCATTGTTTACTTCCTGTGGTGATCAGACTCATCCTGTGCGCACATTCCAGGCCCTCCGGCTCTGATACTTCGTAAAAGTGGTCCTGTACCTAATACCATCTGGATCGCTCTGTATCTGACCTTATTAGGGCCATGTTTCGGTGACCTCCTTCAGAATACATTCGTAAAAAATTTCAGATTTAAACACAAAGTAGGCATGGTCTAAACTCACTCTCAGTTATAGTTGGCAGTTCCTCTACCTCAGCTATATCACTCCAGGACATTTTTTTTTTCTTTCTTAATCCCACCAGTACAATTATCACATTTCCTGTGACCCTGACCAGGCAGTTACTAAGGATGAACAAATGAATGCTGTATGAACATTTTCCTTTTCTTTTATTTTTTTCTTTTTAGTCCTGATGCACATTTCTAGTCTCAACCAGATTCCCTGTGAACATTTCTGGCAATCTTTCTTAACAAAGAATCGTGCTCTCCAGTTAGTACTCCGTTACATTGCATATTAAAATTGATCATTATCAGATTTTTTACAGCTGGCAGATTATTTGTTTGGCCATTTAAAAACAGCATGGTATATTATCTTATGTTCTTATATCAGACAAAATGCATTTTTAGATTTGAATACAGTAGGTGACATGGTATTGCAGCGGTAAGCCAATCATTACCGTTCCCTGCTTGGGTTCTCTCCGGGTTTCCACCCACCCTCTAAAAACACCCTGATGTGAGTCTTTTTAATCATGCATATGTTTCTCATACAGATGTAGAATTTATTATAAAGCAAATGTATCAATTCGAACACCGTGCCACTGGGAAATGTAATCAAATAAATGGCCTGAGCAACCCGATTCACCTAATTATCAAGCCTTCAAAGAGTTCTATCACATGTGTGACTGCAAGGGAATTCCTCTCTCCCTTTTCACTCTCTCTATTTCCACCTTAATGTTTCCCATCTTTCTAGAGAACTTCTGAAAAAGGGCCACAAGACAATTGAGATAAAAATGCAAGCTGCTCTGGATAAGTGGGTCTGCCAAAGTGAATGTAAATGTAAGACTCGTACTAAATACTTAAAGTGAACCATGATACTTTTTCTCATTCCTTTGTTTTAAACTTTTTAGCCTGGATAGATATATAGATATATCCAGATGGATGATTTGAATGCAATAAAACCTCTAAGGGCATGCTGTTACAGTATATAGTAGCTAAATAATCAACACCACACTGATGTGATGTGAAGCAGAGATACCTTTAGCACCCTCGTTGATTAATTTGTAACAGTTTTTATCTTCTCATATCACAGCAATTTGACAACTGTTGCCATTTTTTTTATTACACCTTCCTAAAATGCTACATAATATTCACCATAATAATGATCACATGTTTTTAAATGTGTTTATGCAGAGAATCACCTATAAAAGTTTCTGTTTAAGTTGTTACTGTAGAAACGATAATAAGCTACAATGAGTAATACTGTATAAACCTTGGGGTCAGAATGTACTGGCCAATCAGGACAGAGAACGCAGAACCGCCATGGTATAATGATAGACTGGTCCACAAAAAAGGTCGCGTGCTATGGATCAAGTCATTTCATGCTTCTTAAATGTGACAAGGTGTCCTGTAAATCAACGCACATCAATGTAGGTTAATAGAAAAACCAAAGAAAAAAGAAAAAAAAAAAAAAAAAACGCTTCAATTAGAAATGCACACATATTGTATGTCTCAGGCTGTGTTAATTTCCAATGCCTCCAGTCCAGTGCAGGTTAGGAGGTTTAGGAGGTAACCAGCAGCCGGGGCAGGACATGTCTGGATGACCTATGTGACCCCAGCTGCTATCCAGATGCGGGTCAGTGAAGGGGTCTCAGTGCTCAGTCTGCATGAGTTACAGCCAGTAATAAAGAAAGAGTGAAACGGAAAAGCTGAACCCCAGAATGGACAGCAAGGTCTAGTCTGAAGGTGCTGGATGAAATTCCATCTCCTATTTTCTTTCTTTTCTTTTTTTTTTTTTTTAATCTAATATCCTTTGTAACAAGGCACAGAAATCTAAGAACAAGGGACATATGCGATCCCTTTTCAATGTTGCATGCCTTTAACTTTCAATATTCACGAAAACTGGAATCAAGTCCCAACCTGACACCTCTGTTTGATGGCACGAAGCCATTCCTCTGGTGCTGCCATTCTTTCACGATGAGACGATGGCATTCAAATGGTCCCACAGCGTTGGTTGGACCAGTCGAATAGAGATAAAAGCGTTCTTAATGGTCGACTGTATCGTTTAGCCTCCTGAACCTGACCCAGCCCCTTCTATTCTTTCAGCAGGAGTCATAAAAACCAATGAGGCGAAGGAATATGTTTACCATATGGCCTTTGGTTGTTAAGCAGGAAAAAAAAGGAAGGTGGGTTGAAAGGGCAGAGAAAAGTAGTAACTCTTAAATTCCCCTGATGCAGAGAAGGTGCAAGTGGCTATAGTGTGAACAATAACCAGACGCTGGGGTGAAGAGGTTGCGCTCTGCATGCGTTCAGCCGCTTATATGTGATTGCACATACCATAACAGGTGAACTCTTTGCTCATTAATAATGAACTGTATGTTAGATTTGGGAAAGGGTGATAAAAAAAAGCAAAAAAAATACCCACAAAAGTCAAAATCTGCCACTTCTAATTCTACCGTGTGAACTATTTATGCACACGTTATGAGTATTATTGGATTTGAAATGTATTATAACATTTATATGAGTATGATTTAAGTAGGGATAAATTGGGATTACAAAGAAGCTGTCTTTTCATTATATTGGCATTCCTGACATTAGTATGAATTTATTTCAGGCTAATAAGTTCATTTAGCTGGAAATCAATATTCCTTGTTTGTCAATATTGGCATCAAAAGTATGTAAAAAAAAAAAATTGTCCTCGGATTCTGCCAAAGATGCACAACACTATAAGAAACACAGACACCTTTCATCAGTTAATAGTCATTCCATTCTGTTATCTATACAGTATCTCGCTCAACTCTGAACTTTGTTTAGGATCTGATTAATGTATATGGGTCACAAACTGACTGATAAAGTATCCATGATATCGGATAACCAGCTAACTCATGCCTTTTGAGTGCATTCAGAAAGAGCCAATACAAACAGTATAGTATTAACAAACAGGAGCCATTAAATCCAGTTCCGGTTGTGCCGTAGGTTGGCTGCCAGTGATGCGCGGGTTGACCCGAAATGAGCGGGTGCCCGTGGTCACCCGCAGTCACCCACGGTTACGAGTCATCCAAAAATATTTTTAATGATATTCGGGTCGCGGTCGGTCGGGTCGTTTGAAATAAAGATGCCAATTAAACCTTTGGTCAGGGTCAGGAAGCGGGTCGGGTACAATATTTTCTTCTTTTTTTTTGCGGTCCGAGTTGCGGGCGGTTAGTTGAAAACGTCGGTCGGGTTCGGGTTGTTTATACATAGACCCGCGCATCACTGTTGGCTGCACCGACAAGAGCTCCGAGTCATCTCAGCAAAAACTTATAATTAAAAATAAGAAAAACAAACATACTGTATCTTTGGCCCCAAGACTGATCCAGTTGAGCGGTGAATTGTAAAGGGGGGGTGGGTTAGCAGGTGTACTGTATATGATATCTAAGCCAGTTTTGATGGAGTTGTTGGACAAACACAGACCTCTGCATTGAAAGCGTCCATGTAGACACAAATTTTTATTCTCATATTTTATTCTCTTGAAAGTACAAAAGAAACTGGACACGAGAAATGTGTGGTGCAAGCTGTCATACCAAGATAAAGTATTTCATAAACATGCAAATTCAGTTCTCATGTTTCCATTCGGAGCTGGATGCAAAAGTGTTTGGGGGGAATACTGCTCTCCTCCTCAGCTCCTGCAGCACTGCTTCGTTCTGCTTGCTCATGGGTTGCAGATGAAAATCAGACTGACCTGGCTGTGGCAGATTTCTGCAGTATTATCCTGGAGATCGTTCAGCCTCTGAAAGTGATGGACACACAAGTGACCATGAACATAAAATCTCTCTCGCTCTCTTTGGCCTGTTAAAAAAAAAAAAAGCTTTTCAAGGAAAACCCGATCAGGGCTTTTTCAAGTCCTACTCTTTTACAAAGACATCAGTGGAATTACAAAGCGGAGTAAACTGCACATGCACTTACCGTATTGCCCACGAATGTGCCAGTTGAAGAGGTAACCTGCTTTAATTACCCTTTAATTACTCTTGAATTACTCTGGGGGTTTTAATGTGGAATGCAGAATAAATGCTGCATATTAATGTAAGGGTCCATCTGGGTAAAGAGGCATTGGTCCTGGTCTGTCTATATCTTGCACAACCTGCAAAGTTGCCTCGTAACTCGGAAAGGACAAAGTGAATTGCTTCTATTTCATCACAGAAGAGAACTACCCATATAGTTATCTTTGAGCCCTTTACGTATATCTACATAGGCCCGGGTCTACCTCTAGAGAGCCGCCATGTTGCTCCACTACAGAAGCCATGAATGGACAAATGTCTAGAGGGCGCCTTCCACATTGCATTTTATTTCATTTCTTTATTTATTTATTTATTTATTTATTTATTTATTTATTTATTATTTTTTACAAACGGCAGTGTGAATCCAGAAGTAAGGATAGGAAGGACCACAAAGAAGAAGAAAGTAAGACAAGTAAAACGAAAGACGAAGAATCTGTGTTTGCTGGTGCTGGCTAACAAGTCTCAGAACCCAAATTCTAAAAAATTAAGACTCATACTTATTATAAAGCATGGAATCAAGAATGTAAGTATTGGAAGTACGCTATAGCACCTGACGGCCACCATATGGTCTAATACGCCCTTGGAAATGGAGGAGTAAGGAAGGGGTATTCAATTGGTTGCAACCTACATAGTGGACTTTTAATACCAGAACTTTTGTTGTCAGCTTTTTTGGTTGGTCAGAACCAAAGAATTATTTTACAGTATTTGATTGTTGTTTATGACAGCATAGTCAGGACAAATATTACACAATGTACTGCTAGCGATGGACTTCTTAAGTGCTCCTCGTGCTCTCAGTGGCATGCGTTATCGTTAGTGTTAATGTACTAAAAACAGACGTTATACTAGTGAACCGCTAAATGTATCCTCGGACGCTTCCTTATACTTCGATGCCTCATGTTCCCGATTATTAATGCGCTAAGACCTTGCCTAGCCTGTTTAAGGTCCTCTTTCACATACCATATTTTGGCGTCAGTTTCAAGTTATAGACCAAGTGAATGTCTTCGTATTTGTTTTGTTTTTTCTTTCGCACTAGAAATCAAATCCCATCCTGCAGCTTCTTCGCCCAGCTCCTCTGACAATTCAATGCATGAGTGTCAATAATTATGGCATATGTGCTTTTGTTGAAATTATTATTTCTTGGTGAGGGGTTTGTTTTATTCTGAAAAAAAAAAAAAAAAGTATTCCTAATGAAAGGTTGGATTTTTATAAAAATTTTACAGTGTGAGATGAAGCTACTTCAACAAAAGGTGGATTTTTTTCTTGTCCTTTTTTGCTAATCTTTATAAAGGGTGCCAATAATTGTAGAGGGCACTGTAGCTCTGCAAGCAGAATGCTATCTGTTTTGAAATTACATCCTAAACATTATAACAGAGAACAAGACAGTAATTTCGCCTGCTTAATAACTGAGGCATTACGAGGTAGAAAGTATATGTCGCAAGTTGAAATAATGTAGCGTGATGTGATGACATGATCCATTTGTGTCCTGTTTGTCTTCCACAGTTTGACTTGACTAGCACATGGTGAAAAAGACCTTTGTGGGCAAACTGCAGTACCTTTCCGTGTAGCTGTGATCATGCTTCATGGCACATAGACAAATGGTGATTCTCTCTCTCTCTCTCTCTCTCTCTCTCTCTCTCTCTCTTTCTTCCCCAAGAACTCAGCCAGGGCCCAGATAATTAGGTTTACTAATTACACTTTCATTAACCTCCAGCTTTGGCCTCTCTTGTTCCTTTACTCATTTCTAACTCCAAATGATTTCAGTCTCTCATTTTTCTTTGCACAATACCTGAGCCGTTCAAATTAAAAATTATCATTTAATTATTTGTGTAAATGGGGGCTTGAACAGTTTAAATAAATCAGCCAACCTTGCTGTGTGTTGCAAGGGCATTTGGAGTAGAAGCTTTTGTTTGAGGCTGTAAAATAATAATAATAATAATAATAATAATAATAATAATAATAATAATAATAATAATAGTAGCAATAATTAATAGTAGCAATAATAATAATAATAAAAAATAAAATAATAATAATAATAATAATAATAATAATAATAATAATATCCTATAAAGTACAAGAGGAGGATGTTTTCAAGCACAGTTACTAGGAGGTGAAAAATTAGTCATTTATTATTTAAATACTTTTTGACTTTTTTTCACATTTATTTATTTTATTTGTAATAAAACCCTAAAATTGATAAAATTTATTTATTTATTTATTTATTTATTTATTTATTTATTTATTTATTTATAATTCAATACAATTAACTTTTCATACAAAGTCCTTTATTTATTAGTGTGTAAAAACATCCACAAAATCATAATTTAATTACCAGGTCAGTAGATGCTATGCTATTTACAAAACTGAAATACAGATAGGTGAGAGATTAAAGGGAAGAATTTGTGACTCTGTTATCACGCGCGCGTGTGTGTGTGTGTGTGTGTGTGTGTGTGTGAGTTTTCCTGCCTAGGATGAAACGTTTCCATCCTGATGGGCGTGGTCTCTTGCAGGATGACTCCACCCTGCCTGATGTATTAGACAGAACTCTCTGAAACTGTCATCAAAACACGAACTGAGAGGATATTTTGGAAGAACAGTGTTTTATCGGTCAAATGCAGTTCCAGAGAGATTACACACTTTATATTGGTTTAACCTTTAATTTGCCAACCATCTTCAGTATATCCTAAATAATAATATTAGTTCAGCAAAACAAGAACTTAAACTGATTCATTGCAATATCAACCACAGTTAATATTAAATAATAAAAAAAAAACCACAACAGTTCCCTTCTTGCCTTAATATTTATGGCATTAACCAGCCCTGAGAACTCTAAGCTCTTTTCACATGCATTAGGAACACCAAGTGGGCTGGTTAGATGAATGGGTTTCATTTAGTGCTAGACTGCACTGAGCCCGAGTGTTTTCTCCGTGCGGACAGCATGATGGACAGCATGTGGATCAGAGGGCAGATCTGTGAGCGTGATGGCCTTATGTCTGCTCTTGACTTTGACGTCCCGCTGGCTTGCTAGGCCTGGTCCTGGGCAGCTAAAAGACTTTTTTTGTCCACATGAAGAATGTCGAGGCCGTGCCATGCAAAGGACATGGACAGGAAGAAAGAATAAAAACAGCAGGTCCATTATGACCCTGGAGAAAATGCTCTCAGAGGATAAAAGATCTGTTTCTGAGCTATAGTGTATAGGTGACCCCAGATGAGAAGGGATCAGGTATTAAACAACTCCGCCTCTCCAAGAGGATTTTAAAGGACCAGCAGGGAAAAGAGGCAAATTTCGTAGTGTGTACAACTGTGTTTAATAATAAAAGTTATACCACAGTGCTAATGAATTCTTGGTTGTGATTGGTCTGGTGCTGATTGCTTTCTGGGTTCTCAATAACTTCAAGAGGACAAATTAATTGATCACGAGAACTAACTTATTTCGCAGATGTTCAGCAATATTAAAGGGGCTGTCTCACCCTTCCCAGAATTCTCTGCTTCAAGTAAAGAGTTGCCATGTTCAATTCCAACAATATTCCAAAAACAATCCACAACCATTCAATGCCATAAATGTTAAATTGTGACGTGAAATTTAAGATATTTTGTCAAAGAATATGTATATATATTTTTAATTCTTTCGACCAATCCATTGCATATTCGGATGGTAATTCTGTAGCCTATACATTGCTTCATGACCAGCCTAAAAAAAATAAATAAATAAGGTAAGGCATATTTTGTTCAAAGCTTCCACATATGAAAAGGGAATGAAGCAAAAGTTCGAGGTGGGTTTCGATCACTAACCGTGAATTTGCGGAGGTTTCGCTGCGCAGAGAGCTAGCAGGTAGCGGTCACGTGCTTTCAAAACAAAAACAACCGTCCCCTTTAAATGTAATTACAAACTAGGTGCTGCACAGACCTTTTTAAGGCCAATCCTGCCCTCTGAAGTAACTCTATACACTTCTTTTTTTTTAGCCTCACTAAAAGCTGCACTGTGTCAGGTTGAATACCATTGTGACAAGTTGTGTGTTTTCAGAGCCATGGGTTGCACATCACTATCCAATCCCACTCCGTTAGATTAGAATCAGATCAGCAGCAGATGTCAGCTCAGAGAGACTCATCCCGACTCAATTTTGGACCCTACTTAGGTCAGAGATCAACAATGTCAGTTGACCCACTCGCTCGTCCACTCGAGTGTGTTTTTAGAATTGGTACAATTTTTGGTTCCCAGAACATTTCAGGAACGTTATTTCTTGGTTACGGGAACATTCCATGAAGGTTTGTTTCATTGTCCTGTGGTTTGGCATGAAAGCTTTTTTTTTTTTTTTAAACTTTAAATCTAACATTAGTTATAACATTTGTTAGCCTTATTGTTCTCTTAACATTTGTAATGTGGAAAACTTTGCATTAATGTTCCCATAACAGTAACCTTCTCTAAACATTGTCAGTACTGGCATTGGTATTTGTAAAACTAACCACAGGAGAGCCAAAAGCTAACATCAGTTGAATGTTGTGTGTTTGCTGAAATGTAATATGATGTACTTTTTTTTTTTTGCACATTTATTGCACTAATTCTTTTTTCCTTTTTTTTTTTCCTTAAAAGCACTAAAGCAGAATTAATGTTTCATTCGCAGCCTGTCTTTCTGAAAATAGTGATGTCCCAAAAGCAATTTTTTTTGTTTTAATTATGGAAATAGGTTATAACCTGAGCAGTCAACTACTTTTTTGACTTACAGGTGAACAAGCAAAAATTATTAGTCTTGCAACCCCCTACTATAAGCAGATAAAAATATGACTCTGAAGTTAATAAAAATTGTACCTGCTGCCAAAGTGATGTAATATATGCAGAATAAAACACATGTTAGTTTTGGAAATGAACCAACTTCAGGATGGTAGCACTGACTCCAATTTTGTGTTGAAATGTACACCATAATTAATTGTTTTTTCTAATCGTTAACACTTCTAGAAGTCAGCTGTCTTTTACTGTACGTATCCTCTACATTAACAATCATTGCATCTGTCATTTGCGTGTGTGAGCTGCTACAGACATTTGAGTCCACACTCTAATCTGCACCAGATGCTAACTTGTACCCTTTCTCCCTTCCCTTTTCCTTCGTTCCTCCTCTCTGGTCTTTCTTAATCGTTTTTTGTAATTGGGAGCGAAATTATTAAAGACTACAAATTACTCCAATCCAATGATGAACCGACTGGGTGATAGAAGGCAGATGGCGGTTGGTCTTGACAAAAAGAGAGTTGCACCCC
>JAOVYU010000067.1:5553002-5563053 GCA_025674565.1 Synodontis membranacea
TTCTCCAAGATGCTCAGGAAAATGTACCAGCTCATGTCCTAATAAAACTGCACAATTTGAACCTGGAACTACGATTTAAAAAAAAAAAAAAAAAAAAAAAAAGCAAAGGGTCATCACAGCAAATATTGGCTTAGTTTAGTTCATCACTGTTTACTGCATGATGTAATATTTTTATTTTAAGTAGACAGATTTAATTTCACAATTTTTGAAGTCCCCATTACTCTACATCATTTCATTGCATGTGCCTAAGACTTTTGCACAGTACTGTATATATTGTTTTTTACTGTATGGATATGAACAGACTAGAGGCAGAGACACTTAATGAACCAGTTTCAAATATAAACCAGTTTCAAATCAGCTAGTCGAATGTTTCACCATAACCAGCAAGCAATTCAGATGCCGCAATACTCACAGGCAAAGATTTGGAAGGCTCCGGTGAGGAAGAAGCGTCCACCCTTCTGCAGCGTGAAGAGCTGGCAGAAAAACAGGAAGAGTGACAGGAAGCTGAAGATGATGGACAGGATCATGACAGCCTGCACTGCCTGAATCCATACTGAAAGGGCAAAAAAAAAAAAAAAAAAAAAACAGACAGAAATAACATTAGGACATTCTTAAAATTCAGAAACTGTCTCCAAGACCTCACAGAAAGTTCAGTTTGACATGTTTATTAAATAAGGACACTAGGATTACATTACATGGCATTACAGTATACTGATGTTCGGTCAGTGATACAAAACTATGAGTTATAGATGTTCACTTTGAACATGACCTGACATGCCAAAGAGACTAAATATTTTAACCATCAAACCCAAAACGAGACCAAATAAACGTGTAGAATCCATCAGGGACAAAACATGGCTAGATAGAAATTTCCTACAAGAACTCACAGTTTGTCATCCTGCCAAAAAAACCTTCTCTCTCTCTCTCTCTCTCTCTTTTTTTTTTCCTGGAACACTTTACAAATGGGAGTATCCTGTTCCTACAAGCTCCAGACACTTAAAATGATACCGGCTCTCTAAATATTGATCGTCTGTTCATCCCCGAGCCAGAGAAATATAAACGAAGCCCCGGTAACCCTCCTCAGTCTTGATAGCTTTAAAAGCTCCATGTCCCATCCATCTATCATTTAAACCACCCTGCATTAGAAGCGCAACACGTTTCTCGTATGGGGTTTTTATCTGGGCGTGTATATTTTTTTTGCTTAGTGTTTCCTGAATTCCAGGAAATGCTTTCCTTTTTATGCTGCCCAGCTCTTAGGCCATATGTTAGCAACAGAGCGGCTGAACCATTATAGTCTCCATTCAGGTAAAAAGTCAATGGTGTGGCACTGGTGTGAAAATGTGGCTGAGAATATCCAGCTGTAGCACCGAGACACGAACATATAAAAAAAAAAAAAAAAAAAACCTGTCTTCCAAAGTACAATAACGGAAGCCTGGATACACCCCAACATGCTAGCTCGACTGGTTTTAACAGTTTTAAAGCATACAGGGTCAGCAGGATCTATAGCATACTGTAATACTGCACCATGAAACCTAATTCAGAAGCTATCTTATCCTACTAGCAAGCTAAGGCTAATTATTAAATAGCAAGATTAATGATTAATGAGTTTGGTGCACGAGAAGTACAGCACATTCGGCACACTGTATATACAGTAATGATGATAGCTTTGAGTTTTATTTCATTACACAATCCATTTTGCGATTGACTTTCCTGCTCTTTTCAAGTATGAAAACTGGCATGTGCTACCAGTGGGTTGAGTCTAAAATCTAAAAAAATGCTTTAAACATAAAGAATGAAACGAATTTACATTGCACTGATGTATTAAAGGTACACTGTATAGGATTTTGTTAGTATCTATTAGCATGTACTGTATAATTGCATGTAACTACAAATGGTTGTGTTTTCGTAAGCTTCGAATGAGCCCTTTACTGTATATCAGCACAGGGTGCAGGTCCACCTCGATGAACCACTACAGTAGCCCAGAACAGACAAACCTCTAGAGAGCACCTTCTGCATTTCGGGTTTTTACAGTACAAGTGACAGCACGAATCCGGAAAGGAAGCACCAGAAGGACAACAAAGAAGACGAAAGGAAGACAAGGAAGAGGAATCGGTGTTTGCTGGTGCTGGTTAACAAGAACCTAAGTTTTGGAAAATTCAGGATCATATGTATTATTTAGCATGAGAAAAGCAAAGGGAGTGAGAATGCAAGTGCTTGGATGTACGCTACAGGCACCTGACGGCCACCATAGGTTCTAATACATGCTTGGAAAGGGAGGGTAAGGGAGGGGCATCCAGCTGATTGAATTACTTAGTAGGCCTTAAGTATTTCATATTATTGATCCAATTTGAACTAATCAAATAATTATGCTGATATTAGGCAGTAATGAATTAGTTTTGTTAATATTAACAAATAGCAATAGTAGTAGTAGTATTAGTAGTAGTAGTAAGATTTGCTAGTAAAGTAATAGTATTGCTTTGGCTGAAATTGAGATGCTTTGTTAACATATTTTGTTTTCTAGCATTAGGCATTTTCTAGCAATATATTTTTTTTATATGCCTTAAATTCTAGATAAAAAAAAAAAAAAAAACCTAACTAGACCTGCACCGTCACATTCGTGACACAAGGTCCTGATCTGATGGAAATCTATTCAGCACTAGTACAGTGATAGCCTGACGTGATTCTTACTTTGCCAACTATAACTTGGTGTTTAATTCAAAATTTAAAGATGATTTTTTTAAAAATATTTTCTATAAAATAAACAAACAAACAAAAATAAATAAATAAATAAAAACATGCACTGAACTGTTTTTATGTGGTGGTTCCACAGAAAACACGTCTTTAGACAGCAGGACACTTTTCCTACATTTCAATCCTATTCAGGAAATTCAGACTCTATAAATATGAAATTTCGAAAGGTCTTGAAGTCTGAATCTCCCACACTGTTCTCCTGATTAATGTATTTGCATATTAGGACATGACTGTGATTGGCTCTAATCTTTTATGATTTTATAATTTTTTTTAATAATTATAATTATTATAATTATAAATTATATATATATATTTTTAAATATTTTTTTTAATCCCTGTTTTGTCCTCAATAATGAGATTGCCCAAAAAAGGCTTTTTTTATTTTTCGGGAAAAAAAAGCAGGCTTTTAAACATTCATTTCATTATATAAAAAAAAAATAATAAAAATAAAATAAACCATTATTCTTCTGAAAACATTATCTCTCCTCGCACATTGTATATTGTATCTCCTTGTAACCTCAGTTGCACCTTGCTGCTGTAATTCCTATACCAGTTTTAAACAAAGGCAGAATAACTTCCCATTTTTAAGTCTCAGTTCCCATGATGGTTTCTTTCTGATGATTTTTTTTTTTTTTTGTAGCATTTCGCTTTCAACCGTCACCTTCAGCTTTACTCAATATGTGTTTAGACAAGAATTTTTGGTAAGCATCCAACTACTATTATTCAAAGTGCTATAAAATAAATTGAAAGGGGTGGCTATGATTAAAACTCATATGGAACATAAAGTACGTCGTTATTACGACTAGATTTGTGTCTTTCTATGGAAGGACAGGAATTTTAGTATTTAATCTCTCTCTATTCCAGTGCTCTAACCCGGCTGAGGTATGCAGTATGCCGAGACTTTTTAGCATGTCTATTTCTTGTCTAAGGGTCATGCACGTAGTTTCAGGTTTCTGCATCTCTCTTTCACTGTGGTTCAGCTGTGTATGAGTTCTCCTTTTGGCAACAGACATACCAGGATACTCACACCTCTGTTAACACGAGACAGGGCATCTTCTGTGTAGCCTGAAAACTTGTCCTGTTCAGAACGAGATCCAGAGATTACGAATTTTGCTTTCAGTTTCATTTTGGATTTGTGTGCACTTTTCAGAATACAGCAAGCATGCCATTATATCCATCCAACAGGTGTTGAACACAACCGGTTGATCACACGTCTTACTATGTGTATTTGTGTGTCTACACAAGGAAAAGAACATCATTATGTTGCAGTGTGGTTTTGGAACAGTACCAGTAGCCTGAGTACCCTTTAAAGGATTTAGATCTGAGCAAATCCAATACAGCCCCATCACCTAAAAATAACTGCTGTTTCTTCAAAAGCACAATAACCTTGTTAGCACTGACTGATCCATTTTTCAGTCTCTAGTCATTAGGTACAACAAAAGACGGATGCATTCATTTGCATGCACGGACCCTTAAAGCGGCAGTTTGTCATTTCCATAGGTCTCTGTTGCCTGCGTGGTGAATCTCGTCTCTTTCTTTAATCAACATTGCCATGTGTGGTGAAGCTACATCTGCCTTCTGATTTGACTCTTAAGGAAAAAATATCGCAGAAGAGAGAATGGGAGTGGAGAGCATTTCAGGGCCAGAAAAAAATTAAACAGAAGCCTAAAATGAAGTACTGAAACAGCATGATAGTGCCGTAGTCATCGTAAAGTCCTCAGGACTCTTATCAATCATATCAATCTGACACTCGGAACATCCTTTCAATACACTTAGCATTGTTTGAACAACTCTTGTATAACGGGCTGTGTGTTTGGTTGTGTATAAATACACTGTAATGTTTTACAATCTGGCTGTCCAATTTTACCTCTAAGACGATGCGTTCTTCTGAAAGGTTCTTCTCAAATGTTCTTTCTGTCTTATTAGGGATCAAAATCTGCAACCAGATTTATGTAAAGCTGGATTGTACCAATGTCTATTTTTAATATAACTATAGGCACATGTACCGTATAGGACCACTTTTAAACATTAAATGCTGCACCTTGACACTGATGTATAGGCTAATCTTATCGCTCAGGATGTCTCCCTTATGTCACCCTAAGGACTCAAAGTAGGTAAAGCACTTTTTGTGTTCGTTCAGTTTTAGCTTCGGAAGAATACACATGAACTTCATTCAACTCTGCTCTGAAGTAAACAGCTTGCACTGCACTTCCTTCCCAGATTGATACTGAAGTACCAGTACTGTGCCCATGAACTCCTGATGCTTGGCGTTTCCTGACCGTTACACTTTCAGTATAATAATAAATGCACTGACATACACGCACATACTTTTACCCATACTCCCAAACATTCAGTACAAAGAGTGCAGATACTCTTCTTCAGGTTTGAAACAAAACACAGCCAAATTTCTATTAAACGTCTTTTAATTAAGACAGATGTTCCTCGACGGAGAGCCAGCGTACATCCGATAGTGCTCATGTTCATGCTGCAGTTCCTCACAAATAGTGATGACGCCTTGATTACTAACTACACATGGAAAGAAAGAGGCCTAAATAAAGCACTCGGGCTGCTAATGGCCTCGCCCAGCAGTCACGTGACTGGCCTAGGAGCACTCAGCAAACAAATGCAGCCGCACATGCTGGTTCGCTTCATTACGCAAACACACAGGCCTTGCCTTCTGAAATGATTATGTCATCTGAATGAGAAACATGACCAGAAATTCAACCTAGCTGGTAACGAAGCTAAAGCATGCGTATGGGAACTTGTCCATCTGATAATGAGTGCCTGACATGGCACAGAAGCAGACAGGATAAGTCGAGTCCTGTGTCCAGAACTTTAAATTAACGAATAATAACTCGAGGCAGATTTATTTTGTATGGCTTTGAATATTCAGCTTCCTGTTTTTAGTCATGTGAGTTTGGTGAGACATGATGATGCATGATTTGTACAAAAAATAATAAATACAGTACACTGCTGTTACATACTCCCAGACATCACGATATCGTTCGGAAATATAATTTGAATAAAGATCCAGCTACTTAAAATTCCTGGTCACCAGAAATCTGGAAAAGCAACTAAACTGACAGAACAGTTATCTGTTAAAGCTTAAACATTAATATTTGGCTCATATCCTGGTATCATGTCGTGTTTTGACTAGCACCACTGCCTCTGAAAAGATGGCACGCTTCGGTGTTGAACCTGATGCCGAGAACAAACTTCTCAATTCCTTCGTCTTTACACATTCTGCTTTCATAGTCGATTTTTTAAAAAAAATCCACGTCATCACTTCACTAATCAGACGGCACAGGGTAAATGAAATAATAATAGTAATAAAAAAAAAATCATTAAAAATCTTTTGAAACTCTTTCCTTTTTGAACTTGAACCTGGTAGCTACTTCCTGCTCCAATTAGACACTTTCAGCTATATCATTTAAATTAATGCACATTACTGGATAAGTTGCAACAGAAGATGAGCTACAGAAGCCGAGCCGGGCCATGTTTACAAATCTGTAGTTGCTGAATCACATCCACGTGTCTTTTGTATGGCACTGCTTCAGCTCAGGCGGCTAAAAGATTTCACTTGGTCCACATCTGGACCAGTTGTGGTGCTCTAAACATGTAACAGTTTGAATGAATTTTGGTCTCGATACACATCAAGTTTTTATTTCTAAAGCCTACATTATGATTTTCTTTTCATTTTATGGTTATCATTTTTTTTTTTTTATTTACAGAATAATCACAAATAGAAGTACATAAAATGCCTACCAACAGTGTCATTAAAATATTTGATTTATTATTTATTATCAAGACAGCAAAACTATTTTTCCCCCCTAAAACCTTCCTGCACAGCAGTCTAATACTGGCTTCTTCATTATGTATAAAGTTCAGCAGTATTTAGTTTTCAGCAAAAAAAAAAAATCCTTATTAGTGCTGACTTTTTTTTTTTTTTTTTTTTGGAAAAATGCATAAAATACTGTACAAAATATGTACGTCCTTTTGTACTGCAGTGTGTCTATCCAGAGTAAATTGCAATGCATCTTATAATTGAATATTTTTCACATCTCTACTTGCAATGCATCTGCAAAGAAAAAATCGTGAACCCAGTGTGTCATGGCTATATCTGATGCCAATGCGGCAATTTTCAAAACTATTTTTCAAAACTTACGAGATCAGGGTCATGAAAGCCGATTAAACTAATGATATCTTGCACATCCTTAGTGTGTGCACTAGAGACAGCATCTCCCTCTGATCTTTTATTATGAACCACCGATATTATCTAAATATGCTCCTTGGGTGTGACCCAACCCAACGGCACGCTATGGAAAACACAGAGTAGTCTCACAGAGGATCTCCCACCACCTTACATTCACACTCACACTCGCATATACACAACCAGATAGCTGTCTAAATTTAAGCTGTTCTACATACTCGACCTGTGCCCCACCCTGAGCCATCTCTCTAGTCTGTCATCTCCACTCCCAAACAAGGGTTTTGAGCTCAGCCTCGACCCGGAGACTATTTATACTGCTGAGATGAGCTGGTAGAGCCGGTGGGATCTCGCATCCCACTCAAGTTGCATTGCTGCATTCTCACCCCTAGATGGCAGTAGAAGGGGCATGGGAGCTCACGGTCACGCCTATGTGAGTATGCTAAAGGATTTTTCAGAGGGTCTTTAAGACTACAGTTATGCAGAGGTCAGAGATCATAGTCTGTGAATAATAACTGACCCTTTTAAACCTAGTGTAAAGTAGACAACCAGATCCATGCCGAAGAGGGACATGGACAGATGACGCTCTTGAGATAAGCCTCGTCTCTGAGGGGTCTATAACTGATGCGCAATCCTGCTGGAGGTATTTCGACCTTAAGAATCACTTAAGGACTACAAAGCAATGTCATTATTTAACCTTTCATTTTGTACCAAGAGGCAAACATATATTCTGCAAATGCAACCTTAAAGTATATAATTTCGGTAGTGCCACTCCCTTTGCCACTCCATGTCTAAAAATCCATCGATTTCCAAGCATCACCCTGTGATGAAGCAAACGTTTCCTACCTCCAGTATCACCGGGATTGCAGCTCTGCGTGGTGCTGATCGTGGAGCAGTTGTACCACAGGTCTGAAGTACTGGTAGGACTTACAGTCCAGGCCTGTGCAAATAAATATACAGACTCTTAATAATGAGCTTCTATTAAGAAACAGAACAACGTGATGACGACGACGATGTTGATGTTGATGATGATGACATCCAAGAGCATATACTCACATTGACTATAGTGGCGATGAAGAGCAGTACCAGAACTGCGATGTGCAGGAATACGATACCACAAAGAAGGATCAACATGTTTCCACTGCTGGAGATCTCTGCACACAAACACACACACTTTTACTTGACTTTTTTTTTCTTTTTTTTTTCTTTTTACAGACTGTTGGCTTCCTCTACATTTACTTTAACTGGGTGTTCCCAGGACTGTAGTATAAATGCAGTGCCTGTGGAAGCTATGAGCCTGGGAATAGTACACCTTTTATATTCACACAGTCACCAGAGGGACTTTCAGCACCAGAAAATAAATCAATTAAATCAAGAATAAAACAAGCAAGCAAGCAAGCAAAGGAACACGATAATAAACAAGGACGCAGTAATATTTGTGGTGTTGAATTCAGTCATGCAGTGATCATTCATTCCCAATGAGAGTCATATGAGCACTGTAGGTCTTTACTCAACAGTTTGGACTATTTAGTAATACAATGTATGCTTCTATCCTTCTCCATTCTTTTTATTTTTTCATTCAAAAATAACATAAAAAATATATATATTTGGCTGTGCGTAATGAAGCAAGATGGAATAAAACTGCCATGTATAAGTAATAAAGAATTGCTTGTTTCTGTATTATTTTAATTTATGCCTTTACAGTATATCACATATAATAAACATAATGCCCAGTGAGAAGGTTAATAAACAAATCACAACATCCAAAGCAAACAAGACAAGCTCAGCATGCGGTGCGTAAAGATGCGCAACAAGGTGCGCCTTCCGATTTATTCTCTTTCTCGTCAACCAAGCCGGAAAAGCAACGCACACTCCGCAATAATCACATCAATAATAGCCTAATAATAAGTCCAACTTACAGGGATCTGCGTGAAAGTATTTCCAGGAGCAAAGAAAAGCAGTGAAACGCAGCGCTGGGCAACGGAGAGACGGAGAGACGGAGATCAGGTCGCAGTGTTACTCCTCAAGTCCAACTACACTTCAGAGAGACAGGAACGGATTGAAACGCAGGGCTGCAGTTTTAAACTCTTTCAGTCTACACCAGGCCAACGCCCTCCGAGACTTGACGTCACGGCGAGGGTGCGTCCCAAATCAAACTCTACTGTGGCTTAACTCTCCAGTGGCACGGTTTCACCAAAGTTCCTGTCCTACAGTAGAGGGACTGCAGAGCTGGATGATTCTCTTGCTTTAAGACATCTCAGTCTACACTCTATTGACAAAAAAAAAGTTAGTGGACACCTGGCAATAACACTTCAGTGTACCATCCCTTATGAAAATTAACCCTGGTTTTACTATGGTTTTTTGGGTAACTATGGAAACCATGGTTTAACTATGGTCCATCATGGTTTCGCTACAGTTAAACCCTAGTATAACTATGGTTTCCATAGTTACCCAAAAAAACATACAGTAGTAAAACCATGGATGATTTTCGTAAGGGATGTCTCCAAAGAGCTCGACCCGTTGTCATAGCCGGAACAGGTTTGGGCCTCTTTAGTCCCAGTGGAAGGGAAATTGTAATGCTACAGTATACAACAACAACATCCTAAACAATTGTGTTGCTTCCAAAATGTGTGGCAATGGTTTGGAGAAAGACCACGTTACTGGTGTCACGGTCAGGTGTCCACAAACTTTTGTCCATATAGTGTACTTCTCTAGGTGTCTTATGGAAGAGAAATCAGGAAAACCCTTATAGATTGATTTATTATTGGGGTTTATATATATATATATATATATTTTTTTTTAATTCTATAACGAGGAATCACATGGGGCAGTGTGCGAACTAAGCGGTAAACAATTGCATGCATGATTCTTTCAGCTAAAAGATGCCCAAACGCTGGCCGAGCTGGCAAGAGATGCTAGGAAGAAAACAGGTTCGGTACAGAAACTAAATCACAAGCCGATTCATTCATTCATTTATTCATTCATTCATATCCAGTAAGCACTTTATCCTCATTATCAGGGTCATGAAGGATCCCGAGTCTATCCCATGAACACTTGGATACAAGGTGGGTACATTATATATATATATATATA
>JAOVYU010000067.1:5658756-5670219 GCA_025674565.1 Synodontis membranacea
GTTGAGGAACCACCATTTACATGAACAAACTGACAACGATCAGTCAGATAGGACCTGAACCACGAGAGGGCTGTTCCGTTAACTCCAACATCTTTTTCTAATCTTTGGAGGAGAATAGTATGATCAATGGTGTCAAAGGCTGCACTAAGGGTTAGGGTTAGTTCAATGACCTTTGTTATCACAGATCTAATTAGAACTTGATAAAAATAATTCCCTCAATTCCAGCCATTAAATTTAATTAAAAGAGATTTATGCCATTAGTATGCCATCAAAGACTGTTTAATGGGTCCGCTGACTTGTTAAGTTGATAATTAATGAGCTCCTAATATATAGAGCCGTGGTGTCCAATCTTTTTGACTCACGGGGCATAATTGGGGGGCGGGGGGTGGTAGTCTACATAAAAAGGAATGTAGTCAGAGTACCTTTTGGACTTTCGCTTTGGACTGAAGAAAACAGTAGCTCCACCTAGTGTTAAAACTAAGAAGTACAACATAGTAAAGCACAAAATTCATGTGCAGGCCATGTTCCATTATATATTTAGAATTTGCCGCGGGCCATAGTTTGGACACCCATAGTGTACACAGAAGCATTAAGTCTCAAGGCAACAGCTTCTAAGTTGGACCACTAACACACACTGAGTATAATTTTACTCAATACCGTCCATCTCACACCTCAGTATAAAAATAACGAGCTTTTGTGCAGTCTAATTATGAGGCCACATTAGTGACGCTTCATTTTACTCAGTCCAGGGAGGGTTAATCATGTGGGATTGTACCTCTTAATATAGGTTTAATTTGCTTAGGCATTTTAAAACTAAGACTGCTGAAGCTAATTAAGGCTATTTGTCCTAATTACCGGGGCAAGACTTCAACGTGATGAAAATATGCTGAAATGGCTCAGTAGGCAGGAATGTCTCACGTCTATACATATACATCAGTCTGCTCGGGTTTTCAATGCTGTATATATGGTAAAGTTTGCACTAAAAATAAATAATCTTACTCGTCACAGGTGCAAATCTCTGACCCAAAACAATCTCCAAATGCTTCTAGGTCTGAACTACTTACTGACATTTTAATTACTTACAGTGTTTTGTATCTGAATGCATTTGAATCTAAGAAATTAATTGTATTAAATTAAAGTCATTAAAGCAACTGGCTGAAAGTACAAAAAAAAAAAAAAAAAAAAAAGAATTTTCCCCCTAAAAAGAATACAAATATTCTGGAAAGTTTAATAGTACTTGAATCATAAAATTAGTTGAGACAGCCCTTGTAGTCAGTCCTGTAGGCTGTGTCAAACCTGTAATGCAGCCGTATTCAGTTTCTGCTTGTCTCAGCCCTTTTCAGTCTTTACATCAGTACTAATCCGCTGTTTGTGGGAAGTTGCAAGGTGAAGCCGTTGAGATGTGAGGTGTTTGGCTGAGTTTATCTCACAGTTGATGAGGCAGTAAGCTTTAAAAGATTAACAGCCCTTTATGTCGAGAGCCAACGGCAACTGGCTGTGGACGCAAATACCGCACGTAAAATAGATGCGAGATGCTTTATTATCTCTCCTATTGTGACTTAATGATGCAACCAACAGATGTCTGATAAACGGCTAAGTAGCCAACTGTCCAATATTATGAGCCCATGAAACAAGAGGAGAATAAAACGGGAGACAGTCCCATCTGGGTTTCCCAAGATATATTTCAGTACATTAAAATTTAAGCTTGCAATCAGCATTTCAGAATCATAGTCAGTGTTTACAATGTCAAAATATATATCGCTAGCCATGTCAAATGTCCTACTTCTGCTAAACGAGTAGTGTTTAAAAAAAAGTTTGCTAAATAAACCCTTTGTCATTTTTCTGTAACAGTCACTGTGTTATATTGGTAGCTAACAATGAATGAAATGAATGGAAGGCAGTTGAGGCTAGTTAGTGTGATCGCTGCAAAGCATATACTCATCCTATCGTCCATTCATCGGTAGCCAGATTACCATACTTGGCCGAGGTTTTCTTCTGATTATGCCTCTTGTCGTCAAAGTAAACAAGCGCGCACAGGAGGGGTCAACAGCACAGACGGAGATGGTGGGTGTTGGTGACTGTGTTCCTGGGAAAGTTCAGCAGACACAAGTACTGTCTCTCCCTCAACAGTAAGAATGTGCAGACATGGCACCTAGTGAGTGTTTTTTTTTTCTCTCTTGCCATCTGTAAAGGTGGGGCACAGCGCTCATCGAATAATTGTGAAAACTGCCATCAGTAGCCTACGGCTGGGCAGTCCATGATTTAAGCACGGATTGGACTTGGCTATTTCTGACATGAAACCTGAATCAGGATTTATTACAAACTTGCATCGTTACCTTGCTTGAGCGAGTAGCCAAATCGAACACTTCTCTATTACTGCTGAGATGATTCTATACACTGAATTCCGTCTTCATCACGGTCTATTGTCAGCTTGCCTTGCAAATTTGGACACACACAACCTCACAGGATGAATGCTGCTCTGGAGTTTTACTACTCCGTGAACATGCTAGGACGCACATTCCGTAATCCAGTAGCTATATGATTTCCGCAGTTACTGGATTATAGAATCGGTCGCATATTCTACAATAACATGATCTGTTTAATCGGATTAAAACCAGTACAGTATGTTGAGAAATCCGAGCAAACGCCTGGATTTTAAGCCAACGAACAGTTTATTCAGCACATTTCCACCATTTACGAGATTAAATACACACCTATAAAGCCCACATTTGGCATAACAGTATGCAGCCAAGTAGCTAATTAAAACCTATGAGCAAAGAGCTCTTGATTTAATTTACTGATACGCTAGCCAATTAGCTGGTTTTAACTAAGCTCGCCAGTTTCGATTATGTTTAATTAACTGAGGACGTCAAAGATCATGACTACAATTAAAATGTAATTTATTATGCGGCCCTTGCTCTGACACTCGGATCAGCAGTATATACTCTGTGCGTATGAAACGCCGCAGAAAAATACAAGTGCACCGAGATTTGTTGACTCTAGCCGCTCTCACACACACACACACACACACACACAGACACACACATCGAGTAGGTGCTGTGACTGGACTGGCAAGAACGCTCAGTGTAAACAGGATGGTGTAGGAAGGCAAAACAGCTCACAGTGACGCACTGAGACACACGCACAGATCTAACACTAAATCTGCCTTTATGAAGTATTACAGTACATGCACAGTGCTACTGCTAGCTATAAATATAGATTTGTACACCCATTCACACCCACTCATGCTCATACACAAGTACAGTTAACAGGGCGAGTGAAGGAGGGCACTGTTTCACATACACAACACACCCACACACTCACAAGTGTACAGTACACACCTACCACACTCACGGTCAAGGATAGTTTGACAAAGTTTGCAAAGTTTCCCGGTGTGCAGGAGGAACCCCTCTGCTTTTCTCTTCTCTGTAAAATGCCTCATATCTCCAGTAGGTTAACATCTCATTAACCTGTTAACCAATCTGTTTTAAATACCATCATTCAAGTATGACGTAAGTAATCTCAGTACAGTGGAACCTCGGGTCACGAACGTGATCCGTTCCAAAACTCTGGTCGTGACCCGAACTTAATTTCCCCATAGGATTGCATGTAAATACGATTAATCCGTTCCAGACCGTAGGAACTATATGTAATTTATTTATTTTTTTCAAGATTTTTAAGCACAAAAATAGTTAATTATACCATAGAATGCAGAGTGTAATAGTAAATAAATGTAAAAACATTGAATAACTCTGAGAAAACCTTGAACAACTGAGAAAACGAACACTGCAGGAGCTCGTGCAAGACCAAGTTTACGCTAGAGCCTTACGAGCCGCTCGCTGTAAACACTTTTTTTAATCTAGAGTTTTAGGCGCAGGGAAAAAAAAATAACATTTGAAAAATTCTTAATTAATACAGAAAATAACCCTAAACAACCAAGGAAACTAAACTTGCATTAGTGGAGTTCTGTGGTGAAGGAAGTGAGGAGGAAGCTGGGTTTAGAGGAGCTTACAGTTTTGATGCAGAGTCCGGCTCTGTGACGGAGGGATGTTAAAGCGTTTTCTTTCTTGTGATTTCTTCTATTTCAGAGGCTTCTGGTGTTTTTAGCCATTTAGATGGTGGACCAGACTTCACCAAATAGAGGTCTAATATGACTTGCCTTTTCTTGCGCATTAAAACTATTCAGAAATGCGAGACTTTGCCTGTGTTTTTGTTCGCCACCAGAGCGTGTGGTCGTGAACCGGTGCAAAATTTTGGCCAACTTTTTGGTCATAACCCAATTTGTACACGATCAGAAGCGTTCATCACGTTCGTCCCACTGTATATGGTTGTAAATTATACAACTGTTAGTTCCGGTCCACTAATCTGATTCTTCGATTTTCTCTAACGGCATGGGAACTTGTCTGTGTTCTCCATGTAAAATTCCACTTCTTGTTTTGAAATGATTACTTGGGTAGTTAGTGACCTCATTAGCAGACATTGCATTTTTTTTTTTTCTTTTCTCTGGAATATAACTTTTGACTTAGAATATGAAAGCTTGTCAGTTGAAGGTGAAAAGAAAGAAGGGATGTCAGTTGTACCAGAGGCGCCTTTAACCCATTTCACGTTTAATCAATTTCATATTTATTACATATTTATACTAGCATATTTGCACTCCACACTTGTTAGCCCTCTTGTTTTTGTTGTGTTTTTGTGTGTTTTGTTGTCCTGTTTCATATATACTTTTCCCTGTCTTAAGTACATAAAGAACAATGGAAAAACCAGAGTCCACTTCCTTGTATGCGTACACATACTTGGCCAATAAAGCTGATTTTGATTTTGATTCTGATTCCGAACAGGATCATACTTGCCAGCTTGCTCTACAGTGAGGGTGAATTCTTCAGGATCAATTTCCAGCAGCGGAGCAAAAATAAATTTGGCCGTATTGTGTCCGAGATGTCACTTACTCGATATTCATTTCTCGTTTATACTGTAGAACTGTTGCATTCTTGTTAGAAATATTGTACTCGCCATCGTGCTGTTCTACTGAATATCTACCTACAGCCAAGTCGCAGCCATACCGATATTCCCTAAAACCTTTTGGTCACGTGATATGAACTTAAATAATCAACAATTGGGTGGCGTGATGCAAAACATCAGAGTTACTGTTACCATTCCAGAGTAACAGTAGATTATATTTTAGTTACAGCATGTTCCAAAATGTTTTATTCCTTTTATGCCATAGCAATTTGCCAGCAATATCGACATATCATAGTTTTTATCTGTTTCTGGTTATTCTTAATGCTGCGGAACATCAGCGAAACAAATTCCCGTCATCACTTACAGCTTGTCAGGTTGCTAAGAAACCACAAAGCACAGACTCTTCAGTTCTGAAGACGTCTCCTGTTTTTCAGAAAACACAAGTTTAGAGTTGAACGCTGACTGTTAAAGAGCCGTCACCGGAGACTCCTTCCACAAATGTCAATTACTTCACCGTACAACAATTACATAATGGTTTTTTATTTTTATATTTACAGTAAGTGCAGAGTCGGCAAGTCCCTGTGTCAGTTATTTTACAGAAACAGGAATATTCGAATGAGCTGTTTTCAGAGAAAGTGACTCAACACCTTCTGTCCCGATCACAATCCAGAACTCAAACTTTGGACTGGAAGTTGATATTTTATATTTAAAAAAAAAAAAAAAAAAAAAAAAGAAAAGAAAAGAAAAGTAGAGAAAAACAAGAACTTGGAACAGCTTCTTTACCCTTCTGAAGAAATGCATCTACTGTATGAATATGCATGAAAATGCAAATTGCCAAGAGCCCCATGTCCTTCTGACAGCTCCGCCGTCCCCCACTCACTGCCCTGATTACGCTAAAACAAAAGGCCAGACTGAAGTAATACAGTCCTATATGTTTGGAACCTTAGACAAACCTGACACATCTATTCAACAATGTCTGGGACGAACAGCGTCTACAGGTTTCACTCACTGCTACTGTAAAGATGCCCCGTATCGCTTGTACTGTACTTGTCATGGGTCAGAATTACAAATACAAATCAAGCTTGACCGAGTAATGCATCTAGAATTAGAACACTCACTGCCTATTTCATTCCTTACAGTCTGTTATAGATTAACACTCAGCACGCAACAGAAAATAAGCTGACGCTAAACATAATAAATAACGCTAAACATTGCTAAGCATTCAGTTACACACCTTCAAGCATACTTTTCAGTAACAAGTACCTGTGTGTAATGTCTACTGTAGTTGCACTAAAATTGTCTTTGGCCTCTAATAGTCATCACAACTTAAATCGTAACAGTTAAACTGATTTAAAAGGAAGTTAGTTTCAAATGATTTTAAGGAAACTGTATCGATAAACTATTCTCACACACTGCATAAAGAGTGTGCAGTTTATATTAAACACTGGTGCTATAAAGTAGTGTTCAGTTTTTAGCACTATGCCACTTTATTCATGTTTATAACAAGATCTATTGGTCAGATTAGACTGTTTTGTTAAGTATTTCATACTAAAACGTATATACAGCTGTAATTCTCTCTCTCTCTCTCTCTCTCTCTCTCTCTCTCACACACACAAACACAAGCGCAAGTACACAACACTAAAGCTCCTAATGTGACCTACCCCAGGCTGAGTCGTGGTTAGCTGCTTCCATTGTTAACCGAAGGTAAAAAAAAAAAAAAAAAAAAAAGTCTCTTTAGTTCTTTCGTATAATCCGCCACACAGGACACACTTCCATCTCTGACCGCCCGTTCCAGCTTCACACACTTTCCTCTCTCCCTTCCTCCTTCTCGTTGCTCTCTTTCTCTCTCACCGCTCTCTCCATCCTCTCTCCTCCCTCAGGAAATGCTATTTCTCTGCCACACGTGTTCCATATAGCAGAGCCCAGCTGTGAACGGAGGCCTCATCCTTCCCTCCCCCCCCCACCTTTCTTACTATTTCTTTCACTCTGTTTTCTCAGCACAGGTTTTCCAGTCTCTCTCTCGCTCTCTCTCTCTCTCTAGCAGACAGATGTTTCTGAGATTTGAGCCGAAGTGAGTGCGCGTGTGTGTGTGTGTGTGTGTGTGTGTGTGTGTGTGTGTGAAATATGAACCGCGCTGGGCCGAAACTGACCACAACAAGGAAATGACACACAGGTATGGAATGTGTCGTGCACCTTTATTCACAGACACACTCCTCTCCGCGTAATCACCTTATTATTCACCGAGCAAAGTTTTCAAATCCAGGGCATGACAGGAACGTCATTCTGATTCATGCAAGAGCATGAACACACACACACACACACACACACACACACACCAAAACTTTGAGGCCACCGACTTTAAACTCTTTCTACACAATGCTGCGTTTAGTCTCAGGCATCGTGGAGGCGGAGCTTAGGCTACATTTGCTCAGCGAATCACAAAATCTCATACGATATCTCCACGATCCTTTCTTTTTTTTTTTGTTCTTTTTCTCATCAGTCGGTTTAACTAACACTATTCCTCCACAGGAGTAACTAACTGATGTTAAGCAGCCAGGTAGTTTCACTAGCACCATATCCAGCAGGGGTTAAATTACTGCTGTGTACTTGTAGTGTGTTCACATTATGTTGGAATTACGGCCACTGTGACGACAGCTAGAAGATTCTACACAGATTTGTTTGTCTCATCGGACCGAGAGACTATTTGAGACTTTGGTCAGAGAAACAAACACATCTTAACATCTGTCGAAGAGAAAGCGTTTTATTACACAGTCTCTGTTAAAATGTTTGATCAATATCGACTAATGTAAACGTTACGCACTTTAACTAGAAGCCGTGGTTGTTTTTTTTTTTTTTTTCTTTTTTTTTTCTCTGGGTTGTATTTTTAATAGCACGGCATCATGCGCTCAGTCAGAAACCTCCGGTACGTTGAAGTTATGAGTTGCTTACTGGTAATTACACCTTCGATGATGTCATAAAGTCGTAACTCAGACACTACCTGAGCGTACTGTTAAAGCCAGGAGCCAGGTTTATGATGAAGCTTGCTAACGTTGCGTTAAACATTATAAACATTACACAGTGTTATACCAAAACTGTGAAACATACAAACACTTAGCAATTAAAATAACTAGCAAGCTAGCTACCATCGGATAACCTAGTCCATTTTTTACGCCTAAAGCTAGCTAGAATTAGGCCAACTATGAAAATAAGAAATCAAAACCTGTAGCCCAGCAGATGACGATTGCTTAATCTGGTTTGTATTAAACTATATACCATACAAAGGAAATAATTATATTGTGTAATTTAAACCAGAAGCCAATCTAGGAAAAGATATATTCTCTAGCATGACGTATTGTAGTGATTGACAAATGAAAATTTAATGATCTAGTAAAAGCTATAGTGTTCTCCCCAGGTGTCTGTTTAGTTGACCAGAAACCTAACTGACCTGGTTAAAGACTGGTGTCTAACGTAATAGAATAACACATGGCCAGATTATTGGTTAGTTAAGTACATTAATACAGCTTAAGGGAAATAAACGATCATTATAGAATTTTATTTAATTTTTTATTTATTTATTATTTTTTTGATAGAGTACTTTGTTCGCACCCTTGACAAACAGTCACAGTGATTGTGGTGTTTTGTCCTATCATCATATGCAGAGTCTGGCTAAGATATGCATTTTTTTTCTCTTTATGTGTTCTGGCCAGGAGAGTTATATATACTGCATACGACGGTTTTGAACTGGACTTTATTTTTGCTCTATGCATGCTAATTAATCCACAAAATAAAAGCCGTTCTCCCATACTATTCGCGGGATTCCGAACAAGTTGCACGCTGTAGTTACAGCACCGAGACGCGTCACACCATCGTAAAGTGCATTAAAGGTCTACTGTGTAGGATCAACATAAATGCCCCTCCCTCACCCTTCCCTTTCCAGGTATGTATTAGAACACGTGGTGGCAATCATTTGCCAGTAGCGTCCTTCCAAGAACTACCAAGGACAATTTTCCACGTAATAATAATAATAAGTAAAAAAAATAAGTAAAAGTAAAATTTCACTCTTATTAGCCAGCACCAGCAAACCAAAGAAACCAAACTCCTCCACCTTCTTCCACCTTGTCTTCCTTTCTTCTTCTTTGTCGTCCATGGCTGCTTGGAAAAAGCGTGAAATATGGAAAGTGCTCTCTAGAGGTTTGTCCATTCTGGGTCACTGTAGCAGGACAACATGGCGTCTCCGTAGAGGTGGACACGCTCCCGACAGTATGTGGATATAAAGGGCTCGTTCCAGGCTTACAAAAAACACGATGATTTAGTGTTAAAGGTCATTATACACTAATGAAAGCATACATATCAATACTGTATTCCATTTCTGCGCCCTAAATCCTACATAGTGGACCTTTAAATTAAAATACACACACCAAATGAATTTCACAACGTAATAACCGAAGGGCACCTGCTAGGCACAGTGCAGAACTATGATGTGCAACTATGTTAATTCATCAGCATTGTTGCTTTTTAGAAACAAGTTAGGAAGGAAAGAAACACTCTGTACCCTAAAATGTGCAATTCATAAACTTCTGTATAGTGTGTGTGAGTGTGTGTGTGCGAGGGGGTAAGTAGGGTAGAGTAAGTAGGCTACAGCACTGTTCCACAGGTTCCTTTCAGGTCCTTCTGTAAATGGGTCACTCTAGCCAGTGTTAATTTGGTCCCGCAGGCGAAACGGGGCTAAAGAGCCGACCTCTGTAGAACAGCCCAGAAAAACCCAGAACAGCGGAGACATGGAAAGGGAAGACGCTTTCCCATGATACCCTGGGCTATTATTAAAACCAGGTCCAAGCATGACTATGACAAAGCCTCAGACAGCGAGGCCACACACAGAAACACACAATAGGCACTTCCCAAACAAAGCAGTTCAGGGACGATGTCATTTCCGTTTGTTGTGTAAACAACACCACCCTATAGATAACCGTTTTTTTTTCTGTTTACGGTGTAATTTTACAGTGCGCGGCAGAGACAAGATCACTCTTTCACATATGTTTCTAATAAGCGTGAATTACGGGTTGGGACTTTTTTTTTTTTTTTTTTACATAAAAGGCATGAGGGCAGTTCCTTCACGCCCTGCTTCCTTTGACCTTCAGCGAAATAGCATTTCACTCACATTTTGTCTGAGCGCATGAGCTCGGCAACCTGTTAAACTGAAGACATTGGCACGTATGCTTCTGCGGGAATCAGAACCATCTTGGCTGAGCCCTTGTCCGTCAATACAGCTGAGCCAGAAACAGATTAAAGGGAAAAGATCTGTCTTCTGAGTCCTCGATGTCAAGGGTTTGGATATTTCCATTTCAGGTGGATCAATAAGATTCTGATTTTTAAACAGGCTGAGCTGGAATAGTTCGCTCGATCTAAGGCCGCAAACAAGTTTAACCACGATGCGCGGCAAACTGCTATCATTTCAGTTCACTTACAGTAGGCCTTCTGAGCATCAGTTTTTAAACGGCACAGCAGAACGCTGCCATCTATAGACTTCCAGCACACAATGCGACTTGACCCCAAGGCCTAGCACATTTCACATATTGAAATATCTAAAATTCGCATAAATCTCATCCTCACTGAATACAACAGCTGGTTTATTATTATGTGTCTGGGGATCACATGCAAACGTGTAAACCTAACAAACATAACCCATAACTGCACACCGTGTCCCAGCCTCGATTCCACGGAGGAGCTTATTTATAGTGTGGGAGTCTCAGAGAGGAGAGCAGAGGGAACGCTGACCCATACTCAGTGTGCCCAAAGGTCTAAAATCCTTCTGGTGCCGGTTTTTAGCTCAGCCTGATGGGAAACAAGAGAGCGAGATGACCCCCCTGCTGTAAATATCCAGCTGAATTCCATTTCCAGGACAGGGATGGGGGATTGTGAGAAATGTTTATTTCGAAATCAAGCCTTGTGAAACCGGATTCAAATAAAATAACCGCAGGAATGATGAATGATTGTTTACTGCTCTGCAGAGAGCAGAAGGCTGAATCCACCACCGAGAACTCTTTATTTATACTCCATAAATTATCAGAAAGATAACTCTTTTTTTATTTTTTATTTTTTTTGCAAGAATACAAGAGGAATGCATTAACTAAAACCAAAACTGACTGATAATCCAGTAATCTCACTTGGAATTGGGAAACAAAATGAATGAACTCTTCATCTGAATGTGAAATTGAGCTGAATTGGGTCAATCCAAATAACAACTGAATCCAAGGTGGATAATATGTCATATAATCGATTAATTAAAAGAATAAATAAGTGTAATATTATTGTGTGGTATATAATAGTGGTATATATAATTGTATTGTATTATTTAATATATACTGTATTATATATTATTATTATACATATTATATCATTATTATTATATTATTATTAGTATATATAATATATTATTGTATTATATATTATTGTATTGTATTATTTAATATTGGTATCTTAAATTGTAAGGTATTTTTACTTCTT
>JAOVYU010000067.1:5701354-5716456 GCA_025674565.1 Synodontis membranacea
ATATACTTCATATTAAATCAGATCAGATATTGAGTTGAAAACTGTACATCATACTGAATGTACTCATTTTATTTTTTAATCTTCCATTATCAGTTCCTCCATTCTTACCCAAAATAACTTGATATTTCATTTACAAACTGAATTTAATTGTTTTTGCGCCTGTTACTTAATGCAAGTTGGTCGTGGACTCAGACTTTTGGTCGATTTGGCAGGATTTTAGAGAAGACTTTCATTTGGAGCACATTTCTGTCTTCATTTCTCCAAGTATTATAACATGCCTATAATGTCCGTCTTCTATCAGGTATTAAACCCTAAATTGTACATGAGATTTATTTTTTTTTTTAATTATTATTCAGGGACAAATTTATAGGGCAGAAGGATAACCACTCACAGTGTGCCAGTTTTTTAAATTGCATCCCCCCCCCCTTAATCTAAAGTAACACTGCACTATTTATCCTTGTATGCTGCAGAACAGGGTACAGTATGACGTTTTGAGTATGTTTCTGAAATCTGAAGTGAATATATTTAGTGTCTCAGGGTCTTTAAGGTAATTTTTTTGTTTTTTTTGCTCAAATGCATGCTTGACCTGCATGAAGCGAGAGTGCACAAAGTTTTTTTTGTTTGTTTGGTTGGTTTTTTAATTAAAAGCTTGATTTTAAAACTGTGATATTGAGATTTTGGGAAAAAAAAAAACAAAAAAAAAAACAAAGCTGTAAGTACATGTTTTATGGCAGACTTTAAAATATAGTTTGGAAATCCATTATTTGTTTACTTGCCTTTATTTGCGTCTTCTCGCTTGTTTTTATTTTTATTTTCTTACTTCCTGTGAATGAAAACCAGTGACCGGTGATATTCAATTACAGTTTCAGCTCTTATGTGCACCTTCAAACCCCAAACACACAGAAGCTTTAATAATTATCTAATTTAGGTGAATCGTGTGGGTGTGGTGGGAAAAAAAAACTATGAATGTTGGACTTAACACCAATGGATAATGCTTTTATCTATCACCAGTACCCATCTATTAGTCATAATCACTTTATTGAGAGACGCATGTGGCTAACTAAACATGGCTGAACTAAACAGAACCTCAAACATATCGGTCAAATATATTATTGGACGTATTTGGCCCAAATGTGACCTCATTGACTGTATTTGGATTGAGCGCATTATTGTGTACACGTCATTTTAGGCTAAACCACTGCGTGGCGCTAGCATGTGTAACGATTCTAATCAGACACGCAGACTCGGATCGGCATGTTTAAGTGTGAAAGGGGTCATCCGGAGAGAGTCTTCCAGTAAAGTGACTGCAAACAGGATGTGAAGGAAAATGGAAGAATGTAATCTGTGCTGAATCACCGAACAGGAATTGCAAATGGAAAAGTGAGCAGATGAGACTATTTTTTAAATGGTTTTAATAACGCAACGTCATAGAGACAAAAAAAAAAAATCTTCCGTGATTAATCCCCGAGAGAGACGATTTAGCCATTTATGGCACCATGTTCCTAACATTTATCGTGGAAAAACACTCCTCTACTCCAGGTGTGATCCCGCCTCCCCCTGGGCCTAAGACTTATTTGATGTTGTCAGTGCAAAGTGGCATCAAATCTTCATTGGTCTCTCTGGCCATGAGTCTAAACAATGGGGTTTCCTCAGTGCTGAGGTGAAAAACAAGAAGCAGCTAATGATTGCTCCCATCTGTAGCGGATATGTGTGTCTGAAGCGCGGGAACAGCGGCCGCCAGGACGCCATTGTGCACACGGGCCTTTCTGCTGACTTTCCTCTCTGAGCTAATTTATCTGCCGGAAGCAGTGTTGTCCTAACACTGTTGCAGTGGACGACAAAAAAAAAAGACTGGCCAGATAATGAAGCGCTGCTGGAGTCGTGATGAGGCCCATCGGGGTACTTGAACTCGGTCATAGTGCGCCATTATCTCCTCGGAGTGAGCTTCCTGATCACGCTCAACTGTTTCCTGTGCCTCAGCAATCCGGCCACCTTAAAACTCTGGCTGCATTTCAAGTAGTTCCCTACTTCCTTTTGAAGTGCACTACACAAGGTTTAATGACTTCTACACCTTTGTTAGTGCACCGTATGTGCGTATAATAGGGAGATATTTGGAATTCAGCTTTGCATTGCCTATGGAAGTGCACTACATACTGTAGGATAGAAATTGTTACCTTGTACATCCTAGGTCTTGGACCATATTTTGATCAGAAAGTAAACTAAACTATATATATATATATACATAGGAAGCTGTTACTTCCTATGCAAGTGTGCTTCTTAGGATATGTGATATGAGCCTCATATTTCCTACTGAGAGTCGTTATAGAACTGCACACCACAGGACATGAAATAATTGCTTCTTATGCTGACGTAGTGCACAATATACCGCAAAACACAGGTATTTCTATTTTGGGCCTTGTGATCCTTATAATGACTCATAATGGCTTCGACTCACTCTATTGTGCACAATATTCACTTTATGAAGTGGACTAGAGATGTAAGTGAATTTGAATACATTATTCAGGATAAACAGGTATATTCTATATAAATTGTAGGCACACTATTCTTTTTTTTTTTTTTTTTAACACAGCATAAACAAAACAATAACATGAGCAAGTGGTTTGTTCAAACATGAATCATCACCGTGTGATGTATCTGCAGTATTTACTCTTCCTCCTTAGTATCTACCCGATTAGGGTCATGGTGGTTTAAGCTATCTTGCTTATTTTTTGTGAAATAGAAAATATCTCGAGTACACATCTGGTTGATGCAAATTAGGAAGTGCAGTGATGTAGCTGAGATGAAAGAATATATATACACATAGAGCAAAATAGTTCTTTAGGTTTTTAGACACATTATAGGTGTGTTGTAGTATTGACATGAAAGCAGGGGACCGTATAAAGGCTTATAAACCTTTATAAACTTGATACGTATACGCGTGATATTTGACTTCTGTGAAATGGCTCATATACTGTACAATAAAGAATTATTTGGGATTTAGACCTCATTCGTAATAAAAAGAAAACTATGACATTTCATTTGAGGAAAAATGTCTTTGGATGCAGAATTTTGGACACACTGTACAGTATAACTGGACTATAGGCCCTACTGCATGTATCGTCCTATACACTGCACAGTGTGGCAGGTATTTGTGAATCAGACGTGTTCATGACTCAGACTACTCTCTATGTACTCCCTAGGTAGTACACTATTTACTGGACAATAGGGTAAACAATAGGGAGTCTTTTGGGGTTTGGGATCTCCCTCGCCTCTGGTCAATACGCTTATTGTGTCACGTAAATTTTCATCCCTATTGTGGAGCGACATCCTCTCTTTCCCGTCATTCTCTCAGGCATGTGCAGGCTGATTGCTGGATGTGCTTTCTCTTCAAGGACGCGTGTCAGCTTCAAAGGCCAACAAACAGCCGACGCTTGACTAATGAGTCTCAAGGCCTGGCTTGGTCGCCTGTTGACAAGCAAATACTGTTGACTTCCTCTCGTCCACCGTGGACATGCCGTGACCATTAGCAGTAGATTTTTAGGCCGCGCAGGCTTCAGGTTGCCAGTCTGCCGCCTTCTAGGCCCCACTCCTATCAGAGGCTTAGCGAGGGCTCCATTCATGTTTGCGCAGCGTTTATTTTTGAGTTAATTGTGTTCTTTGTCGAAGCCTAGATTAGATTACTCTTTGGATCACCTGTTTGAATGTCCGGTGAGTTTACTCTCTAGGATCAATACCAGTCTACCTTTGAAACTTTGTATGTTGACCAAAATCTCATGTCAAAACCTCTAATTTGTTTAGATAGGGCTCTCTTGACATGCATTTGTGTGGTCTGTAGGCCGTAGTGGAGCTGGAGCTGAGCGCTCTCTTGTGTCTCGGGGTTTTGAGAGTTCTGTATGCGTGTCAGCAAAGTGGATCCGGCTGACGGACGGAGGGACAGAGAGAGAGAGAGAGAGAGAGAGAGAGAGAGAGAGAGAGAGAGAAAGAGAGAGAGACGCATCAAGTGCGGTAAAATCCCACTCGTCTCTCGAATGCACCTATGAACAGACAAGAGTGCTCGAGAGCACAGAGCGTAGAGAAATGGTAAAGGAGCACTTACTCAGAGAGAGAGAGAGAGAGAAAAAAAAGATGGACAATGAGAGAGTAAATAAAAAGTCTGTTAGAGACTAGACTGTTTATAAAAACTTTTGTTGGGACCTTTAAGGCCCTCCTTTTTTCCAAACGCATACAACTGCATTGTCCCTGGGAAAATGCACTGCATAAGATAAATATTGCCTTGTACATCGTACACATATACCAATACATGCATAATGTGACATACACTCTTAGGACATAAGGTTAAGAACCTGTAAGTATTCTGGTGCCATTGAGCATAAATACTGTAGGCAAATGTAGTAGTCTAAGGTAAAGGAAAATAGCTAGGGAATTCTTGCAGAGATAATGATTTGGTTAACCTTTTAAGCCGTGACACATAACCCTTTAATACATACAGTATATTTACATATTGAACGCCTTGTGCTATAATGTAGCTGTGTGTTGGTGTTGTTTTCTTACAGGACAACTTGGCACAAGATAAAATGAAAGAATTATTTATAATCCCACTATCCGGTGTCAGCCAGAAGAGGTTCCCGTTTGAGTCTGGTTCCTCTCGAGGTTTCTTCCTCATGTCATCTCAGGTAGTTTTTCCTTGCCACCGTTGCCTCATTTCTTGTTCGTCAGTTTTCCAATACGCTATCTAAGAAAGCTGCTTTGTGGCAATGACTGTTGCGATGCAAATAAAAATCGAATTGACTTGAACTATTTGTGAAATGGCCTGTGTATAGAATGACATTATCAGCAATCTAGGTCTCCGATATGTTATCTTTGCTCGCAGTTCTCCTTCTCACCTACACTGTCTTGTCTGATGACAGAAGCAACATCCTAAAATAGCCAGTTTCTGCCAATTCGAAAGTGTACTTCACCCAGTTGCTCTTTAGGAGTGGACGCTATATGAGAATATTGCTTTTATTAATCTGTGGTTAGAATTAGTATAATGTCAGCATTTTTAGTGAAACAAACACGAAAGGCCTATGGTCACTTCTCTATCTCTTTTTCCCCCTCTTTATTCTCTCTGAGCTGGAGTGTGAGATCACCGCTCGCTGTTTGGCGTTCAGTCTTGTGAAACGAGCGTGCGTTGGCCTTGGCTGAGGGCTCGGTGCTCATTTGGAAAGCAGAAGTGAAACGCTCGTCTCTCTCCGAATCCTCCACGCTCTGCAGAAACCTCTGCTCTCAATGAGACCAACACGCAAATCTGTCTGCTTCGATAGTGTGCTGTTGTCACACAGAAGAACATATGCAACTGGTGATAGCAATTCCTCTGGGTCTGTTTTACTGTCTGTTTCTGTCTCCGTGACTGTACTGCGATCCGATCACAGAGCGAATGTTTCAGAACACTGAGTGGCAGGATATGATGGGTACGGTTTCCATTAGCACCATGTCAGAGATATAGGGTTAAAAGGACAGATGTGTTCAGTGGTGTTACAGTATATTTCTCGCTCCTGTATTTATCTTTCTTGTTAGTTGGACTGTCGTTACTGAAGGATAAGCTTTAAGCTGAATAACCGCATAATAACTTCATAAAATCAATCTTTTTTTCAAGACCGTTGAAGAATAAAATAAGGAAATAAAATATGAGGAATAAAACAAAATATATAGAATATTCAACCATATTACCACCATGTTGTTGATTATTTTCTGTCCCAAAGTGTTTTACTATTCTAATACCACATCAAATTGCCATCCATTTAAATTTGTAATTTATTAATGATTTATACGTATAATTACATTTCATGTGCAAGTATCTCTTATAACAGCTATAGAAAGTCATTTCCTCACCAGTCTCAAAAAGTGCAGTTGGTCATGTTACTGAGGAACCAAAAAGAACATGCTTTCCATCCTGACATTACCTTAGAGGGAACTGTTGAAAACAAACAAACAAGCAAACAAACAAACAAACAAAAAACAAACACTGGTACTGAAGACTCCTTCCATAAATGTTAAAGATCTTTTATTAGAAATGTAATATAATATTCAAAAGGATGCTTTCATTAGTGTATAATCACCTGTATCTACGAATCATTGTGGTTTCTTTAGCTTAGAATGAGATCGTTATATCTGCATGGGGAGCAGGTCAACCTCTATAGAACGTCCAGAACAGACAAACGTCTAGAGAAACCTTCTGCGTTTCACTTTTTTTTATTCTTTTTTTTTTTTTCACAAGTGGCAACGTGAATCCAGAAGTAAGCACCGGAAGGACAACAAAGAATAAGAAAGGAAGACAAATAAGAAGAAATGAGAGGAATAAGAGTGTTTGCTGCTGCTGCTGCTGCTGCTGCTGGCTGACACACACATAACATACTCTTCGAAACTGTGAAGACTGTGCTGGACTGCTCTTGAAACAAGAGTTTCTGCTCCAATGGCTTAGGACTTCAGTTGCCGCAAACGCTCACGCACTCATGTCTCCGTCAGTGAATCAGTTGAAATAGACTTTATGTTAAAACTGTAGTGAATTTGATGCTATACAGCTGTACTTTTTTTTTTTGACCACACACACACATGCAGTTATAGAAGCGCGTTGTTTGTAATCGCACTATCCGGTGTCAAACAAATGAGGATGGGTTCCCTTTTGAGTCTGGTTCCTCTCAAGGTTTCTTCCTCATGTCACGTCAGGAAGTTTTCGTTGCCACCAACACCACAGCCTTGATCATTAGGGATGCCTATTTTTATTCATGGCGAAATTTATCGATTCATAAGTTTAAAGTTTATAACCTGAATTTATATATTTCTGTAAAGCTGCTCTGTGACAACGTCCATTGTTAAACGCGCTATACAGTACAAATAGCAAAAAAAAAATGAATTGAATTCAATTAATAAACACTTGGAAAGGGAGGGGCGTTCGGTTGGTTGAATCCTACGTTGTGGACTTTTAAACAAACTCAGAGAAAACGTCATCATGTCGACTATTGTATTTTTCTTTGTTAAATAACACTGAATCTGTTGATTATTAGGGTTTGCGCTACTTTGAATCACAGCCGACACTACTGTCAGAGCTGCTGTTATGGAAAGAATTCATTCTGACCAATCAGGGTGAAGAATTCAACAGCGATGTGATAGAATTAAAAGAATTACATTGCATGTTTATGTAGGATCACTATCATCGCGCCAGATTATGGATGTTTTCATCCCTAAAGGTTATTCCAGTATTTCAAATAATTAGAGAAACGATAATTTTTTGGTTATTATCTTAATCATGCATAATGCTGATTCAGTATCAGATAAAGATGGCCCAGTGCACATCAACTTGCAGCACTCAAAGTTTCACTTGATTGTTAACAATTGAAAACGTAGGTCAATCAAATCTGCACTGCTACCAAGATCTAGCCCATCAGCTGCCAGAGGTGATGCTTACCGATCACGTGTCGGAGTTACTGGCTACTATAAAATCACTACTCTTGCAGAAATTTTGTCATTTAGTTACAGCATGTACTGTACTGTATTATACACGAACAAGTGCACTGACACCACACGTTTGGAAGACGTCTATCTTTCAAGCGGACCATGGACATTTGAAATAATATTTTGGCTCGACAACTCTGTGTCATGTTGTGGGAAAAAATAGAAATGAAGTTTCAGTTCCTGTTTGTAGGCAATCGTGAAAACTTGTTCATCCCTTAGGGAGCCAATTTTTCATATCGTTTGGTTGAGACCATATTACTTGACACTAGCACAGAGGAAACACTGTACACTTCACAGTCTGGTTTAAAAAAAACATGTTCGAGTTACCCATTTGCTTATTCATATCAGTAGTTTCTAACTTGAAAGTCAAACATCTCTGAAGCTTCCTGCTTCCTAAATGAGTCAATAAAGTAATACCTAATGACAGAAAATTGCTGCACCTTCAGCAGGATTGGGTTAAAACAATAATGCATGCAACCCAGCCAATACGAAACTCTTCTGGAATCGCAAACTACCTCTCCATTCTATATGTAAGTGCACTACGGCATTAAACGATGTCTTTTCCATTCTACACAATATTTTTTCCTCCTATACGGGGCTAACCTGAATTCAATTTCCTAATTCCTGTGAAAATGCCCTGCGCAGAGTATTAATTCATGGCTTTTCAGTAAGGCACTTTCGTATGCATCTTCTCTAACCTAAGCATAAGTGGACTACATAACTGAAACATTCGACAGGAATCAGGCACATGAGTATACAGCCAAACCCCCCCCCCCCAAAAGAAGAACCCAACGATTACAGTTTCAGAATTGCACAGTTCAGTTGATTCTTGTGGTTACCAACTTTCAAAATCCACACAAGCTATTTGGAAGGGTTGCACAAATGAAGCGCTTCCTGAGTGCAATCTATAAAATGCAATGTCATTGGAACTATACTTGAAATCATGTTCTGTGTTCAGCTGAGACCAAAATGAAATTGCTTTTTTTTTTAATGTTTCGAGAAAAACAGGAACTGAAAGAAGGAAAAACCTATAAGCTCATTGTAAATTATGTTTACGGTTCGGTTATGATTTTCATTTTGGCTGTTGGTCCAGCGGCTCTTGAGAAGTTTGGTGGTAACTTGACGTTTTAATTCTCAAACCTGATTGCTCCTGCTAAACAGTTCGAAGGGAAACCATTAGTGGATCTGCTTTAAGACAATGAAAGCAAATGTTCATCCAAATTAACACAGAAACACTTGGAAGGACACAAAGTCAGTGCTTTTTGTGATGACCAACTCATGGCGTCCACATGTGCAAATCTAATAATGTAAAGGATAGCGAAATGGTCTGTACGCAACCACAATGCTCTTTATTTATCTCCAGAATTCTTAGGCATTACATGAAGATGTTCACTGTTGTAATTCTCTTTAGTGGAAGCTTCACCTATATAATAATGCTGCCTTGTGATTAAGATGTGATGCATTTTCTGTTTGGAAAAATAGATGATGTGAGGGGGGGGGGATAAATTGAGTCAGAAAACTTCACTTGTTTTAAGTTATTTTCTCTACCATCAATGACAAGAAGTTCGTTTTGCCTTACTGATAGAAAAAAAAAAGACTGACAAATTATCGTTTGAATCTTACCATCTGCTGGAGACGTCACATTATTTTTGTTATCGACACACCCCCAACTCGCAGGAAAAAACGAGGTACCAACTATAAATATGAGTCCCAACATTCTGGGGCAGATGGTGACCTAATGGTTAGGGAACTGCACTTGTAATTGAAAGATTACAGGTTGGAATCCCTTGGGGTACCCTGAGCAAGGTGCCTCCCCAAGCACTGCTCCCCGGGTGCTGAAAATAGCTGCCCCCTATTGTGCGTCACAATGTCACTGTGTTGTTGTGCACTGTGTGTTGTGGTGTGTTAACAATGACAATTAATCACTTTCACTGTTCACCTTACCGTAATTACATTTCTGAAGGGCCTTGAAAGGTGAGTGTTGGGGTGCCAATACTTTTACAAACAGTGTTTTGTCAACAACAACAACAACAACAACAAAAAAAAAGCTTCTTAAAACAAGCTTAAAAAGACATCGCTATTAAAAATAGAAGTGTATTCGTCCACAAATATATTCAAAATACCGGATGCTATTGTATATTTCTTGCCCACTTCAATGAAGGGTGCCAATAATTTTTTTTGAGGTCACACGAAAATGGAATTATAAATGTACGTGGCAATTTATATATTTGGCTTCAGTTCTATCTTTTTCGTTATCGTTGTGTATCCTGTGTTACTGAAAGATCGTTGAAGAGTAATTGGTTTTGAGAAGTGTGTTAAGATGTTTCCAGAGCAGAGAATTTCAGAGTCAGAAACAAAAGTGAAAACATGGATCATCTGTGCTGCTGGTGCAGGAGTTCAGGAAGATTGTGCTCATCTTAAGGAAACAGGAGGTGACATTTAACAGAAGAGCAATTGATCAGCTCAAGAAAACCCAAGACGTTATGAGAAAATCAACACAGAGGGAGAGAGAGAGAGACAGAGAGAGAGAGAGAGAGAGAGAGAGAGAGAGAGAGAGAGGTTGAATGTGTTTTTTCAAAATTTTGCCATGTGTGGTTGTGTTTAAACTGGTTCTCTAAGTGTGATAGCTTATTGTAAAATATAAGTTTCTTTTTCTTGTGTGTGTGTGTGTGTGTGTGTGTGTGTGTGTGCATTAGCCCCTACAGGTCAGTCCAACATTCCTTCACTATTTAGCGACCTCTTAGATAAAATGTCTTGAGTACTGTTGTTCTGTCATCTCCCATTGTGTCCACACGCACACACTTCCCCCACATTTGACCCTCAACCTCTTAGGGTTACTCTCTTGCCAGCCATATGCCTCTGTGAGTGTGTCAGCGAATATGTGTGTGTGAGTGTGAGTGTGTGTGTGTGTGTGTGTGTGCGTGCGTGCGTGCGCGCGCGTGTCACTCGGTGACTTCTCGTGTATTGTGAAAGAGGCAGAACAGAAATAGCAGCAGACAGATGAAGGCAGACGGACGCTTTCACTCAGGTCCTTTCAGTGTCTCCTGTTTGAGTTGGTAGACTGGAGGGAAAGAGACAAAGAGGAAAGAGGAAAGTTGGGTGAAAGAGACGGAACAGGAGAAAGAGAGTGAGAGAGAGAGAGAGAGAGAGAGAGAGAGAGAGAGAGAGAGAGAGAGAGAGAGAGAAGTTCAGTTTGCAATAGAGTCTAATATATTGCCATGTCATTTCCTTCAAGAAAGGCTTATAAGTAAGGTCATAGAAGTAGTGTTATAATCAGTTTTGATTAAATTCATTTTTCATGCCCGTGCACATTTTTATGTGAACTCAACACACTTCTGTCTGTCCTTATAACCACTTTTAAGCTGACTGAAATCTGAACTAGCTCCATAGCGACTCATAAACAATAGCCGAGCAGCAGTCATGGTCAAAACAACACCAAGATTATGTCTGCACCGTTTTTTTCCTCCTCATGTTGTGAAATTTTCGATCTCCTCAGATAAACATCAGAAAATGTACTGTCTACTTTTTTTTGCGTAATACATGTACATTGTACAATAGTAGCATTTTTTTTTGCTATTTGTTTTTTTCACCAAAGACATATGTTGTTTATGTATGTATCTGTTATTTAATTTATATTATATCGGGCCTAATAACACGTAACATCAATAATCAAAAATGCATCTTGGGTGATCGGCTCATAAGTGGACAGGACTAAATACAAATGTAAACAGCCACCAAGACGCCTTCAAGACGCATTCACTCAAACCAATTGCTGAGGTTCTCTGGAATGCCCTTGAGCAAATATCTTTTGTAGTGTTAAAGCTGATGCGTCTTGATGCGTCCCGGAAAAGGACATAACAGCAAAATATGCATTAACGCAGGACATGGTGGTTGTTTTGGTGGCAGCGTGCCAATGCCTGAAAAAATTGAGAGGAGCACTGATGTACACGGTTGTAGGGCAAGAAAAGAATGAAGGTATGTCGCATTTTTTAGTGTTTTTACAATAACTGTGTGCACAGCCCTTTGACCTTCTACAGGAAGTGACATAGGTAGTAACGAAATCCGAGCCCAAGTGGTCAGTTGGATACTTTGGACAGACACGAGGGACGCAGGCGTAAATGGCAATGTGTCTTAGCTGTCCACTAGTGACATCACCCAAGACACATTTTAAAACCAAGTGTAAACAGGGCCATTAGGTTTATTACATTTACATTACAAGCTAGTCTAGAATTCTGTTCATTTTTATGTTATTCCAGGCTTGGTTTGGTTTAACACAGTAAGAACAAGCTACAAAACAGTGACACGAAATAAAACTGTTGATAGACGATGTCAGGTTTATTTTTGTTAGTTAGTTAGTAGAGTTAGGAAACTAGTATTAGCTAGATACTGGGTTTGTATTTGTGTAATATTTGCGTCCCTGCATCAAATGTATGGTTGGGTAGGTGCCACCGCAGACCAGTTTCTATAGAGGAAAACTCGTGAATGATGAGAGTATGTCAAAATGGTTTATCAGCCAACACTGATGAATGGATCATTTTCTGTAATATGACATAATGAAACAAATTTTTGTTGGGTGACCAGTAATGCGTTGGTCAGTTTTGCCACCAAAATGATCAAAATATCTTTTTTATTAATATTAACCCCCAAAATACACAAACAGTAAAGCCTTTAAATGAGCAAGAATGAACGCACGTAAACCATATCTGATGTGAAGCGTATTTTAGGACCATGAGGTTGGTCATTTTAAAGTAACAGTACAATCAGAAGTTTCATTCCTCTTATGCCACTGCAATAAGAGGAATGAAAGAATGTACATACCTGTACGGCGCATCATTTATCTGATTATTAGTATAAAATGGTCCTAAAATACGCTCCACATCAGATATGGTTTACGTGCGTTCATTCTTGCTCATTTAAAAGCTTTACTACAGTTTGATATAAACCGATGTTCCCTTATCTTTACACTCTGTGTTAATAAGACGGACACAATGTAACTTGTCATGTTACTGAGAAACTGCAGAATGTAAACCAATCCTGGAGACTTTCCTGTGGTGGAAAACGTAAAGGGGACAAAAAAAAAAAAGCTTTACTGCTAACTGGCACAAACCTCTGACACTGGAGGTTCCTTCCATAAATGTTAAATGAACTCTGCTGTTATAGAAAATGAATCAGCACCTTCTGAATAATCGGATTCAAGAACTGAACAGTGCTGTGATACAAAGCATTATAATCATTTTGAATATAATACTATACTAATTCAAGAGTTTGTCTTGGTGTAGTGTAACAAGAATGCTAATCAGCTGGCCTCCTAATCATCTCAGTAGAAAGAAAAGTATTCGATTCGTGGATCTCGGATTTATTATTATCCACTGATTTGATAATACACTACATAATTTGAAAAAACAATTATTATAAGTTAAAATTTACAAAATGGAAATGTCTGGGGTTTTTTTAAGGTCTCCGAAGAATACAACCTGGGAAATACATTCTCACTTTTTGTGTGTGTGTGTGTGTGTGTGTGTGTGTGTGTGAGTGCGCGTGTGTGGAGACCCATATACGTCTCCGTGCATGTGATTTTACTCTGTCTTAGGGTGAATGTAGAGGGGAAGCTGAAGCAGACAAGACTGATTGTGCAAGACTCAAAGATGGAGTGTGATCTGTAATGATAACAATATTTCTAAAAGCGAGCAAAATAACAGTCATTGTCACACGACAGGACAATCCTTACAGTTCCCTGAGCCCAAGATAACACCTTAACCTAACACATACACACGTCATGATATTTACTGTTCTTATACACACATACGGTGTAAGGGCATACAAAGTTTTTTTTTTTTTTTTTTTTTTTTTTTTAAATGCATATCAATTCTCTCTATATCTCTCAAACACACACTTTTTTTTTATGTCCAGAGATTAGAATCTGTTTTTTTTTTTTCACACTAGAGCTGTTCCTCTCTTTGCTCTCAGAATAAAGTTCATCTGTTCAGATCTCTTCTCTAAAAATGCAGTGTGAAGACATTTTCACAGCAAACGCAAGAGCCATTCAGGTCCACATCATGGTAAAAAAGAATTTGAAAACTTCTTTCTGAATAACGTTTAAGCTTCTTTAAAAAAAAAAAAAATGTAGAACAGTAAGTGATCATGTGTCCAGTCTACGAAAAAGAGCAATATGACATGTTGAAGTGTCTTTTTAAATGTACTTTATTATGATTATCATTATTATTATTATTATTTTTTTTAGATGCTGCATAAGAAATATAGCACTCGGGGCATGCTGCTGCTGTTACCACCATGAACAAAAGTTTTTTTATTCAATTTATTCCACAGCAATTTGCCATTGATTACATGCATCCATCCATGATCAATGCCATTTATCCGCTAAGGGTCGCTGGGAAGCTGGAGCCCATACCAGCTGATATCAGGAGAGAGGCGGGATACAACCTGGGCAGGTCATCAGTCTATCGTAGGTCTAAGACATTGGCATGAGCAACCATTTATACTATCATCCACAATTAATGGGCAATTTAGAGTAGTTGGTAGGCCTGTGGGAGGAAACCAGGGCACCTGGAGGAATCCCACCAGGGAGAACATCCAAACGAGGATCGAACACAGAGCCTTCTTGCTGTGAGCAACAGTGCTGAACCACCATGAACCACCATGCTACCCCTCCATTTATTATATTTTTTTTAACCTTTTATAGTTTAAAGTTGTTAGTTTTTGTTTAGCTTTCAGGACAGAAAGGTTTCATCAGAGATAATCAGGCAGAAGAACTTTGTATTGATTTGCAGTGACTCTTCCTTCTTCCTTCTTCCTTCAATTGGAGCTAAACCAAGGCAGCAAAATACTGTAAATGCGGAAATCCCACAGCATATACAGGAAAGATTTTTTTCTTTTAATTTGTCACACATCTGAAGCAACTGAAACAGTCATTATTCATTACCTTAGTGTTCATTTCCTTATATGTATTTGATAGTTACCTAGCAACAGTGCTTTAATAACTATCTCATTACATTATTAAATTAGGTTGAAATTAATTATTAAATTAATGATTAAATTAAACAAATTATGAAACTAATTATTAAATTAGAATAAATTGACTTTGTTCCTTTCTCCTTGGCGCTGTGGGCCGCGATTGGAGCATGACTCCATTTTTGTTTGTTTGTTTTTTTAGGCGCTTAAGTCTGGCCATGTGAATTTATTTTGATTCTGGCCTTTGTCCCTGCCCCTGTCCTTTCATCGATATACGTCCTGGGTTGTATCCAGGTGTTCTGTGTTAAAGCCCTTGATTAGTCTATTTATACCCTCCTGTGTCTCGCTGCAAAGTCTTGTCGAGCCTTAGCGTCCCCAGTTCCTTGTCTTATGTCTGGTTGTACTTCCTGGTTTTGACTCATGCTTGTTATCCCTGCTATTCCAAGGAAAATACATTGTTACAATACATTGTACAAACCATAGCCACACATTTACTAAAATGTACTACCTCAGAAAGGAGGAGGTTTTCTAAAAAATGATTATTAAGGGTTAGCAGGAAGCACATAATTATTTATTAAAGATTTAAAAAAAAAAAAAAAACAGAAAACGATTTCTTTGTGATTTATTTTATCATTTTATATA
>JAOVYU010000067.1:5745035-5755587 GCA_025674565.1 Synodontis membranacea
CTTTCCTAGACCTAAAGGACACTACTGTGTGTAAAAGACAGCTGGAAGAGCATATTACAGAACAGAACAGGAGGTCAGTGACACAGCCTATCATTCACTTACACTGCCAACCTGCACTTACACGCCCAGTCACACCTCCAGTCCTTAATCTGCTTAATGATATCAATGATGTCAATCACACCTAGTGTTTATTTCCACTGTTCGAAGAACCCAAGGCCCATTGGGATTTCTTCCAGTCTGAAAGCAGTAGTTTAGTCAAACGTGTAAGAAAGGCTCACCATGCATACAGGGTAAATTATTGACTTGTGCTACTATATAAATAAACTGCAGGCATTCTGTTCTGGACTCTGTTGTGCACACTTCCAAGTAAAAGCATTGTCCCAAAAGTGAAAATCATATTTAAAGATGCTGTTTCCGTTTTACTGAACGGCACCAAGATGGTGCTTGTGTAAAAGCCAGTTTGTTAGTAAAAGCAAGCTTCCTAACACATTATATTGACAATTGGCAGAAATGCCTAGGCATGTTAATAAGTCATATTTCCTATTTGTTTTTGTCAAATATTCAGTCATGGGAATTCATTGAAATGAATTCATATTCATTTCAATATGAAGTAATTTTGTCCCAGATAGATGAGCAGAACCAATTGCTTCTCTGAGCTAATGGCTGATATCCTTTCTTCTCTTCTCTGTTGTGGAGACAGACTTGAGTGCTGCATAACAGCAAACTGTCAAAGGTTCTTGGATTTCCGAGCCTTGGTTTACTTTTGGGGAAAAGATTACCGATTACTACATATTAAGTATTATATTTTTTTTGTTGTTGTCACTTTAGGTTATTTCTTTGTTTAGAGAAGTTAAGAATCACTTCCATAACAATATTAGCTTGTTTATCTGCCGATCGATAAAAATTTAGTTGAAGGGGTCTAGTTTTTTCCCCATGTCTGTATTTGTGTTTTATTATAGTAAAACTGTTAAAATACACGATATGGCCAAAGGTATGTACCGGACCTTCACACCAATACATTGTTCTCCGTCGAACACTTCAAATCCTTTGACTGGAACTAGGGGCTCAAACCTGTTCCAGCATGACAGTGCCCCCGTGCACAATGTGAGGTCCTTGAAGAAATGACTTGCCAAGGTTGGGGTCGAAGGACTCGAGTGTCCTGCACAGAGCCCTGACCTTAACCCCACTGAACACCTTTGGGATGAAATGGAATGCCAAAAAAAAGTCTGGTTTTGGCCAAAATTTGGGTTTTCCTGCCAATTATACAAATTATTTGGCGTCATTGCCAGGAAAACCCAAATTTTGGCCAAAACTAGACATTTTGTTTCTTCTTTCTCAGCTGCCAGTATTCCGTCACAAAGACACCGGACAGGTTTGCTCGGGCCACCGCACAGTCTGAGATGACTGATGTCTGAAATTTCTTTAGTTTACTTTAGTTTTGCTCCAGTTGAGCGTTGTGCAACCTGCATAATTTATCATGTAATTTTAAGAAAATGTTTGTATACAAATGGTCTTTTTGAGGCAAGTATATGATGACTTGGGTATGGTGTTTGCACAAAGCTAAACTCTTAGTTTAGCTTCATAATCTTCCTTTATCTGTTGGCAACACCGGCTTAGTATCTTCACTTGAGGCAGTAAACCGTAGACCCTAAATATGCCTCACAACTAAATCTAGAGTCTGTATTACATTTCAGCTGACCGGAATGAGCATTTCAGTTTAACGATTTTAGAGATTCACATAGCTCACAATGTATCAGAATAGCTGCTGAACGTCTGATACTAAGACGCAATTTTAAACCTGTGCGGATGTGTGTTAAATTCAAGCACATAATATTCCCTCAGTCTAGCAGGCCTTCGCAGTTACTCAGGACCTTCATCAGACTTGCAAATAAAGAAGTGACACATTGCCTATTCTTGCCATGGCCCAGCCAAGCAGCCATTAGTTCCATCCCAAGGCAGCTGTTGAGAGCCTTTGAGAATCTTAACAGGCATTTATGAAAGACCCGGCATGGTTAACTGGCAGGGTGTAGGACGCTGGTGTCCAATCTTATCTGCCAAGGGCCGGCGTGGCTGCAGGTTTCCTGTTCCAGTCAAGCAGGAATCGCAGCTGGTTCTTGTTCTTGGCTTTCAGTCAACTATCAGGTGCTTGGATGGACTAAAAGCCTGCCACCGTGCCCGGAACTTAGCAGATGAGTTTGGACACCACTGTTGAACAGATCAGACTGTTGGACATGACTTTTTCCAGCCAACGATTGCAGGGTGTGAACCTGAGCCCAGTTAATTTCTAGTGGAGTAGTTCTATTCAGAAGCAAGCAGGCTTTAATGAGATAATGAGTATTTGCCCTTGTGTGGATGAGAAGTTTAACAGGGCTTAGTTCAGAGGGCTGTTAGAAGCTGAGTAAGTATAAACAGTTGCATGAACAAGGATAGAAAATCTAGAAAGGATTGTATGGGGGTACCAAAGTCAACAGTTTAGTCATAACCCATTTAGTAATTTTTTAACCTCTTGTTTCACCAACACCCAAAAAGTAAGCTTAACCTTGAAGGTATCATGTGATCAGTTAGAGTCAGACTATTGGCTACAAAAAACAAACAAAAAAAAAAAGCAGCTGGATCTACGTGGGTTAAAAAAAAAAACTAGATCGTGCGCTAGGGAGTTTTCTCTTTGCTAAGAAGAAAATCCTAGGTAGTGCTGCTGTTTACTCACTACATTTGTGTGATTTTCTTGGGAAATCAGGATGGAGATGAAAGGATATTGTTCACCGGCTTTGTATTTTATTTCAGTTTTCAGCAGATGTCAGTTATCAGAACAAAGTTTATATCATAGTGTAATCTAATATCTTTATTACGGGAATGAAGGAGGTGAAATGTGAATAGTGCTTCTCATTATCTAAAGAATTAAAGCTCATAGAAAGTGCTGCACTCAGCAACGTACAGAGCTCTGAATGAAGAGCCATGATCTCTGTGCAGACTGCACAACTGGCAGACAGGAACCTTTTATGTCTGAAAATTTTAAAACATGCTGGTGTTGGGGAATATCCTGTTGCGTGTTAATGTTTCCAAGTGGAAATTGATTTTTCAGCTTTTTTTTTTCTTGTTTGTAACTGTACGTTTTTATTTGGAAGAAGCTGTGTTGTGCTTATCATGGTTTTTTTTTATTTTTTTATTTTTTTATTTTTAAATGTATTTTATGCCACTCGGGGTTCTACAGGTCTTTCTTTGACTTTTTCAGGTTATGACAAAGCTGCTACCATCGCTAAGACTGCACACAAAGAGGGTTCAACATTAAAAGCAGTCGCCATCAAACTGGGCTATCTGACAGAGGAGCAGTTTGAACAGTGGGTCCGTCCCCAGGACATGCTCGGCCCCAAGTAAATTATTCCCACGAAGTGTGGAAATGCTTCAGCGAGGCTGGGTTGTTGTATAATAAAATGTCTCTTTTTGCAATGTGTTTTATTTTTCTTTAAATCCAGGGATGTAGCTTGAGTTTGCCAGCGCTTTAAGTATTTGATTAGGCTTTCAGTCTCCCATCTGTGAGCATATCAACAGATCCACAGGACCTTTTGGATCATTTCATGACAAGTCATGATGGTAAATGCATTTAAAACGACAATCATCTGTGATTCTTGCTAAAAATCATCTAAAAAAAAAATAATGTAAATTGAAAAAGTACATTAGGTTGATTGGGGACTCTAAATTGGCCGTAGGTGTGAATGCGAGTGCGAGTGGTTGTCTGTATCTGCGTGTCGCCCTGCGGCGGATTGGCGACCCGCCCAGGGTCTAACCCCCCACCTCTCGCCCGAAGTTAGCTGGATATTGGCACCGGCTCCCCCCGCGACCCTGAACAGGATTAAGCGGAAAAAGATGGATGGATGGATGATAAAGTACATTGTACTTACACACACTATCTGACGTTAATATGTAATGCAGTTTAACATGGAACTAAATTTTTTAAATTTCTCGCTTTGTTGTGTTTCATGTACTTTATCTAAGAACACAGTTATTCAAGAACGGTGCATGTTCTCAGACCATATACCAAAAATTACTTTGCTTTTATTGTCGTGAAGCTCTCATTTGCAGTTTTGTGGTATGGTCAGTATTGGTTTTTTTCTATGTGTTATAACACTATAAAAGTAGTATTGTTCAGTCCTACTGTAAAAACTGGATTTACATCCATTTCATGCACATTTCCATTACATCCATTCATGCAATTTCTGTGTGCAACTGCGCAACTGTTGGTCCTGTATTGATATCGATCGTCTTACAATTCGTAATTTAACATGGTTGCCGATTTAGTACCATTGCAACCAAAGTGATGCCTGAAAACAACATTCTGGCAGTGTCAAAACTTTTATATTAAAATCTCAAAGTCTGATGCTACCATGTTGCTCTTAAAGCCACCAATAGGAGGACACCATCTAATGATGCAATAATATCCTTATTACTTCAAGCTCAAGTTGAGGAATTGAAGGCTTCTAGTTAGAGGAACTTCATTGCTCACTGACATTGAGGATGTAACCTTATCGTAGTATCTGTTAAAGAATTTGGCCAAGATTTTATTAGTATCGTCTAATATGTAATGTGACAAGTAATAGGCTGATGTAAGCACACAGAGTAAAATCTAAGGATCTGTTCAGAAGGGATAAATAATAATAGTATCTTTTTGGTGGTGCTTTCATGCCAACTTTGACTAATACTCGAGGCAAGATTAAAAAAAAAAAAAAAATGGCAACATCTCATACATGCAGTTTGTCTCAATGTTATGATGTAAATTAAATCACTGCCGCATCAGTCAGTGCACTGTTCATTTATTCAGCTACGTGTTCAATTAAAAGCTTGGAGATCATTTGACTTTCATGTGTGATCAAGTACAAACAGTAATACATGTTATTTATTTAGATTAAGTCTTAGCCTGCTTTGGTATACCCCAAGGTTCAGCCTCGGGCCCTCTCATATTGATTTATATAGTCCTGAACAAAATCTTAAGACCGGGGGAAAAATTACAAGTATTTGCCTTTTAGGCTGGTGGTTCATAAACAGGTTGTAAGTGGAGATACGAAATGCAAAAAGAAGAAAGAGGAGCATGAGAAAAAAAAAAAGACAGAGAAGGCACTTATTTAAAACTGCCTTTAAACTCAAACAGGCTGTTCATTTGCTGATCAATTAAATTCAATTAGACCATTTGTTTGCTTTTCATAACCCAGTCTGAACTACCACAGCAAATGGTAGTTAAGCCCAACTGTTTGCAAAAAAAAAAAAAAAAAAATTTTGTGCTACAATTATGCAAAGAAGCGTTAACACAACCCACATAATGGCTAGTGTTGCATCTTAAAGATCTGATGCCGGTTTTTTATCTTCTGTGCAGAAAACCTGTTAGTAATTTGAGGAGCATAACGTGGCGAGTCTCCATAGCCACAAGCTGTACTCCTGTTCTTTCCTCTAGTTGAGAGCCGGTCCTCCTGCGGTACTTGAACATGAAAGATTACATTTGGTAGTATAATGTGACAAGCTCTTTTGCTGTGATTCCCTTTTCACAAAGGGGTTTATTGGGTAAATTATTTGGAAATCACTTAGATGACGAGATTCTGTAAATTAAGTTACAGGAAAAAAATGCAAAGATTACTTTATGATAAAGAAAATGACTACATATAGCAGTAAACAGTAACCAAATATATATTTGATGCCATTCTTGTCCTTTAAAGCTGCATCAGTTTGATAATCTTAGGCAGATTTAGGCTGGCATAGAGTTTAATATATTTATTTTATTTGTGTGTCTGAAGCTCTTTTCCAAGCATCTTGGAAAACCTGTCAAGTTCTTCATGTTTTTTTTTTTGTTTGTTTTTTTTTTTTTTTTTTTTTGTCTCAGCTGTTTCTGTCTCTTGAGCTAATATTGCAACACAGCCTGCAATATGTTTTTTACGGAAAAAGTGCTCTATTACTTTTGTTTATTACATCTCTGGGTTTTGGGTTTTTTTGGACATTCTGTATTTGGAAACCTAAACAAATATTTTGTTTCTACTTGAAGACATAAAATGGACTAAATGTAGTCTATATAAAAATTAGGATGTGTAATGATGCAGCGAAAATGGCTTAAGAACAAACAGATAAATTGTTTTGAAATGTGCTTTCCTGGGGAAATGAAGGAGACTAAACTAGACTTAAGCTTTCTCAGTATAGTATGAAGAGGAAAAGATTTACTTTAAATTTAATAATCAGATAGGATTGCAGAATGGTTGCAGACATTTGCATCAAAGTACAGTAGTAGAATTGTATAATACAGGTTTACATCAACATGTAAAAAAAAAATGCTTATGAATCTCTGCAATGCTTCTCCCAAAAGGAATCCAGAACTTTCCATCTTCGGAGGCTGTGATATTCCACCTTCTATTTCCCTGGCCTTTTATGCCCTTGCCAGTTAAAATCTGCTCCTTGGTGGGGTGTGCCCCAGGGCTCAGGTTTATGCCCCCTTGTATTGATTTGTACTGAAGTAAATAGGATGTGAGAGGCTCTAGGGTGCCACAGTAACATATGGTCCTGCCAGAGCTGCTCTTTCCCAAAAGGCTGTTGACAGGAAGGGGATCTACGGTTACCTGGTGGCACAGGTGGCCACGAGGGAGGGAACGGAAAAGTGCGACATGTGGGAGCTCAACAGGCATCGAATTTTAAACAGTGCCGGGTTTCAGCTCTGAACACTCCTGTGCTGATGTAAGGTTACGGAGTACTCATAGTTAATGTTATAAATCTTGTCTTGTATCTAAACCTCTTAATACTAGATGTTTAAGTGAAGGAAGTATGCTGAGTTTTGCATTAAACCCTGATAAAAACGAATAAAAAAATGAATATACAGTATAACCAGTTTGAAATCGAATTAGAGCCACTGGAGAAAGTTGCATGTGCCGACTTTGACCGGCAATCCACGGCACACCAACAACCTGCAACAAGCAGCTTAAGTGGAATATCATCACATTGCTAACTGTTGCATAAAAAGTATCTGCAGGCTCTGTGTTGTTCCTCGTAACTCTACAGTGAAATGCAATTTTTTTTTTTTTTAATTATTAGAATCAAATGCTGAAATAAATCACATCAGTGGTGATTTGCCCATCTTCAGTTAATGATTTTTCCTGGTTTCAAGGTTTATCACTTTTGTCACCGACAAAACTGTAGATGCATCCACAAAGAATGCGACCAATAGCATGTTGAACATATGGTCATGAAATGTCTCACATACTTCAACATTACACAGAATCCCAAGCCCATCCTGGTACCACAGTCTGTGACCTGGGAATACATCAGTATAGGACACCAGTCTATCAGAAGGCACCATGCACACATTCACATCTGTTTACAGTCCAATCCACCTACCAGCATGGTTTTGAGAGGTAGAACCGGAGAACCTAAAGGAAACCCACATGGACAAGGAACACGCAAAACGCCAAACAGAGCGTAACCCAAGCAAAGGATCGAAACAGACCCTGGAGTTGTAAGCTGGTGGTGATATTCTTAAGAGAAGGTATGTTTGCTGATTTGAAATGTTATATTTCATCCATCCATTATCTATCTTGCTTATCCATTTAGGGTCACGATGAAGCTGGAGCCAATCCCAGCTGACTTCAGGCAAGAGGCGGGGTAAACCCTGGGCAGGTCTCCAATCTATTTGCAGGGTCAACACTGAGACAATCATTCACACTCACGTTCACTCCTATGGGCTATTTAGAGTAGCCAATTAATCTAATCTGCATGTCTTTGTGCCGTGGGAGGAAACTGGAGCACCCAGAGGAAACCCACACAGGCACGGGGAGAACGTGCAAACTCTTCACAGAAAGGTCCCAGTTGGCCAGCAGGTTTGAACCCAGAAACTTCTTGCTGTGAAGCAACAATGCTAACCGCTTCATCACCATGTCACCCCGGTATATTTCAGTAAACCTTTCCCGCACACCATTGGCCGTTTTGACCTTAAGCGAGGCTTTTGATTGTTTAGTGGCTGCTGGCCCAGACTAAAGTAGTACTGTAGCTGAATCAGCAAGGCCATCGTTATAATGGGGAAATGTCGTCATGATTAGGAGGTAATACAGATTGGTGACCATATGAAAACTACATATGGGCAACCAATTAAAGGAAATCTGGTAGTGCTGTGGAAAGCATTTATAGATTTTTGCTGACTTTGCTTAGGTCCACTTACAGGGAAGCATCACCGCAAGTCAATACAAATTTCCTCTGACTCTACGCTTTCATCCTACGATGAAACATTCCAATCCTGATGGGTGTGGTCTCTTCTAGGATGACTCTGTGCCCATCCACATGGCATGAGGGCATAATGAATGGATTGATGAGGATGAAAATGATGCAAATCAACTGAACACTTGTTGGAGATTTTGGAGTGATGTGTTAAACAGTGCTGTACATCACAATCGTCAAGACAACCATTGATGGAGTATGTTTTGGAATAACAGTATCCATCGGTCCAGTACAATCCCAAAGACTTGTATAATCTATGCCAAGGGGCATTGAAGCTGTTCTGGTAGCTTGTGATGGCCAAAAAAATTAATAACGCACTATATGTTGGGGTTTCATTTAATTTGTCACCCTAGTGATAGGAAGTTAGTGAGTCCAAATCCAAACACTCACAGAGAACTACTCTGGGGTCTTTTACTCATTCCTCAGGATTAGATTCTGATTCACTTTAAAAATCACTCTAAATGAAAGCATTTACCTAAAAAACACAAAATGGAATAAAGTTATGACATCATTTATTGGCTTCAGTGCATTTAGCCAGTCACTGAAAAAAAAAAAAAAAAATACAAAGTAGAGCACACTGGTAGCGAGGTAATGAACACAATCCGCCAAATTGTTTACATCACATGCATGCTTAATGTCATTTTCTTTAATTACAAATTGGTTATGGTTTAAACTGAATTAACCTCGCAAATAAAAACCCATTTGAAAGCATGTTCTATGCACTGAACTAGATTAACACTGTTTACTTTTAAATGTCAGGCGCATGCGGCATCCATTTCATGTGTTCCTCGTTCTCAGCTCATCAAGAACTTGATAATTAGTGGCTGAATGACAACAGGTGTGTTAGAACTGAAAACCACTCAAATGTGCAGGCCATTGAGTTCTCTCTACTCTGGAAAGTGTCAGGAGTTCTGTTCAGAATTAACACACTAAGGGAGTAAACTTGGCTTATCCATCAGGGAATTTCTTCAGGTCCAAAGGGGAAGAGCTGGAAAAGGTCCAGGTAAAAATATTTACCTTTTAGATGGTTGATTTCTGAAAACAGGTAGATCAGGAAAAGCATTTATACCTCAGAACATTGAACGACAAACAGTGTGATGTGCTTTTGAAAAAGATCATTAGAAAAACAACCGTGTTTTTAAGCTCAACAAGAAATCCAGATTCTATGAATTTGCAAATCGGACAAAACCTTTAACTCTACCTGCTCTTCCTTTGGTAAACTGGTGTTGCGTGGCTTGAGTTTGCATACAGCAACATGATTGGCTCTCTTGCATATTTATGATGGAATGGCACTTGCCTTGTCACGTGTTCAAAACTTACTGTGAAAATTCTTACATCTTTCTGTTAAGGCAGCTTTTCCTACAAAAGGATCTCATTAAAAATAAATGAAAATTTAGGGTGATATTTGGAGTTCATCCATATTTTTAAATCTTTCATACACTTAGTGATGTTGGCAGCAGGTGTCAGGACCTGATAAGGGTAAAAATCAGTGACGGTCAGTGACATCTGCATGATGATGTACGTCACTTGCTTAGAAGGTAAGATTGTGTTGATGAATTATATAACTAAGCATGGAATAGGAAGGGGCCAAGAACTGAACCTTGATGGACTCCTTGTGTGATGGGGCAGTAGAATCAATATAATTCTACTAGTGTCAGCTGTAGAGCACCAGGTAGGTCAAAGTGTCTAAAACTGTCTGGGATAAGGGAAATAGTTTTATAAGCATTGATGCCTCTTAGCTCCAGGGTTCTTGGTTAGAGCCTAAGGTTGTGTTGCTATATACAGTACTGTATGTGGGGTTTGGTTTGGTTTGGTTTATTCCGATTTCCTGGTAAATTATCCCTAGGTGTATATGAATGGTGCTACGCAATGATCTGGAATCCCACTCAGGGTGTATTCCGACTTGACAACCCAATGTTATTGGAATTAGAATTCACACAGTATGACCATAACCAGGATTAAGTTCTGGCTGTATGTTGAATGAATAAAGGGGAATAGAACCTGAACTCCAAATCATCATATGCATCTTTTTGATTGGTAGACAGTAACCATGTCAAGAGAGGCCATGTCAAGTATTGCTTTAACATCAGATTATTTCAGCATGGTGGTGCAGTGAATAGAATTGCAAACCTTACAGTTCCACAGTCCTTGGTTTGATCCTGAGCTTGAGTTACTGTCTGTGTAAAAGTTTCTCATGTTTTGACTGTCTGCATAGATCGCCCCAGTGATCTCTGGATTCCTCTCACCTCCTAAAAACTTGCCAGTAAAAGTGGATTGGCTAGAAGAAAATCGTCCCTATGTGTGAATGAATGAATGA
>JAOVYU010000067.1:5759741-5770813 GCA_025674565.1 Synodontis membranacea
TTACGTTTGCACAAGCCAGTGGAATCTTCTCCATGCATAAGGTTAAACTGTGGTTTTCTTCTCATGTGTGTGTGTGTCTCTCTCTCTCTCTCTCTCTCTCTCTCTCTCTCTCTCTCTCTCCATCTCTCTCTCAAATCCAGGAGTACTACTCAAGGCTGGCTGCTCATTACTGGGAGGCATGGCGCAGACTAACAGCTATGGACAGAGCAGCAATGGAGTAGCAGATGAGTCTCCCAACATGCTTGTCTACAGAAAAGTAGGTCCCTCAGGTTGTTGGCTCTCTACGCTGCTCTATTAACTGCACGAGTTCTCCTGGTAACCAGCTGTCTGCTTTCACTGGATTTAATCCAGGTTGTAGTCATCTCCATTTATTAGGGTGTTTCGTAAGTTCATAGCCTAGTAAATATCTTTAATTATTTATCAAATCTACCCCCCGAAAAGCACTTATTTTAGGTAGTTTGTCAATCAAGCATGGAACCAAGCAAGATTCATATTAGTCATTGCCTTCTATTATTATTATTATTATTATTATTATTATTATTATTATTATTATTATTATTATTATTCAATATTGGTAAAAACTCAATGGAAGCAAGAAAGTTTATGGCAATTCTGCTATTGGCATTTCTGCAGTCAAGAACTGGTTTGCTGTTTTGAAAAGGTGAACTCGAGCTAGATGATAAGCCAAGAAGTGGTAGACCAAAGGAAATGGAAGAAGAGGTGCTGCAGTAACTGTTGGATGAAGATGCGACAGAGTTGAATCAAGAGCTGGCAAGACGTTTGAATATGGATCATTCTTCTGTTTTAAGGTGCCTGAAGGCAATGGGAAAGATTAGAAAAGTTGGTAGATGGGATCCACATGCACTTTCATAGAGAAATATTGCTCAGCGGCTTAACACCTGCATTACAGGTGCATTACATCTCTATTACAAGATGCTTCATCCTTGAGAAACTGTCAAACACTGAACGTTACAATGATCATTGTTTGTTTGTTTGTTTTTTTAACTTAATTTAATCAATTAATCTATGATCATCCAGGACATGATGCAAAAGTAATGAAAGACACAATTTTAGCATTAGATGGAAATTTTTACCACATCCAGCCCACTCACCGGACATAGTGCCGTCAGATTTCCACTTGTTTAGGTCACTGAAACATACAGTATGCAAAATTGCAAAGATGAATTCATTTTCTTAAAACCCAAATCCTTCCTTCATGATGGCATTCAGTCTTTGCCAGATAAATTTCAGAAAGTCATAGAATCTAACAGGTATTACTTTGAGGACTATTATTTTAGAAAATCGTGAATAAAGTTTAATCAAAAAGGCCAGGAACCTATGCACCACCCTAATAATTATGTATGAAATGCAAAGGCTGATTTCCGTAAGCATAGGGTAATCGTGCCTGTACAGAGAACGGAAAGGAAGATGCCCATTACTGGATCGATTAGGAGTGATGTGCCCAGCAGTCTGATACAAAATCTGGCTCGCACACTCGTTTTATCCCTTTCTGAGTGCACTATAATATGCCAGTAATAACTAACTGCCATGTCCAATCCTTAGAAGACCAATAAACTGGTTTTGTTGACTAACCTCATATAAATTGGTGATATTCCGAGCAAAAATGCTATTTATTTAGACTGAAATGAAGCTGGCTGAAGTCAGTTACTTTTGTTTTCTGTTTCTTTCTACTTCTCCTCAAATTTAGAATAATAAAAAAAACAACCAGCTAGGTCTGAGTGTGTATATCATGTCTTGCACGGTGAGCGATGCCGCAGCAGTGCAACATACAGCAGATTTCCCATTATGATTTAAGATGTGTTTTGTTTATGCATGTGTATGCTGTAATAACTGAATTGGGTGCTGCTTTAAGGCGTATTGTGTACTGAACTAAAGTAATGCATGTTCTTCCCACTGGCCAGACAGAGAAAGATGAAAAAAAAAAAAAGTGGGGCATCAAGTCTCCAAAGAATGTAAATGCATTAAACTTGTGCTAATTGCAAAAGAATATTTATTAACCTTAATGTATGTACGTGATTAATAGCTGAGTGGAATGGCTTGTATGGCCAGTATAGTAAATATATGGATACTGTAGTAGTGTGGATGATTTGTGCTTTTTTTTTATTATTATTTTTTGTCTGTAATTCATCAACAGAAGTTGATTTTTTTTTTGATCCACAATGATAGTGTAAATATCAGTAGTCATAAAATGATTTTTAATCCCTTTAGGATCCACTCCTAACTGGGCACATTCCTCACTCTCCTACTGTAACTACATCTAATAATCTTTCCCATTAGTGCCACTTTAGTTACTGAATAAATCACAGTAGTTACAGAATAAGATGATCAACAGGTTACGCAACAAATACTTAGGATAAATACTTAAGAGACAGAAATACACTTTGGACGAGACACCAGTCATAGAGCAAAACGCGCACACACACATTAACACCTTGGGGCAATTTGAGGTCACCAGTTGACATGCCGGCACGGACACTGTGGGGTACCTTGTGATATTCTGTACAGTCATTCTTGAATAATATGGTTTAAGATGTATAACTTGATATATGTAGTCAACAAAGAAACATGTTTTATCACCATTGAGCTTCAAGTTCTGAGTGCCAAACTGTACACCACAGGTTCCCAATCCTGGTCCTGGAGATCCATGTCCTACATATTTTTTGTGTTTTCCTACAATAATGCATCCGTCTTAACTCATGAAGGGATGAATCAGCTGAGTCGGGTGTACTGGAAGCAGGAAAACACTAAAATGTGCTGGAAATTGGATACTCCAGACCCAGTATTTGGGATGCACAGTGATGGCTCAGTGGTTTAGTTTATAAGCTACATCTGCCAGAGAGTCTCTGTTGAGCTCTTGAGAGAGGCCCTTAAGCCTCACCTGATCAACTCTCTACTTGAATTGATTCACAAAGCAACCTACGAAATTAGATTTAGTGCCTTCAGCTTGTTGAGTAGCTTGATGAGCAGACTTGATTCTGACTTGGGACTGGTGGAGTCTCAGACACACAGCTTTTTTAACTAATGATCCAAGGCATACTGTTAAAGGTTCTCTATTTAACCTCGATGGTGTTCAGATGTTCCATCATCGATTAGTCTTCTTAGTTTACTTGGGTGAATTTGTAAGGAGAGGGGAAAAAAACCCACCGACACAGCAAATGGAACTTCTTATTTACCACTTACCGTCTTTCCAAATGTTGTGTTTATTCTTCTGTAGGTCCTTTATAAAATGCTACAAATTACACAAAAGTGTGTAATGTTTTGCCTCCTCCATGGTTATATGGCGAGGGACTTGTGTGTCACTGGAACTATGCGCTCTAAAGATTTCATACACTTTTCATGCTGTTCGTTTTATATAAAATGCTCCTGCACTTTTTATTCTATGTATTTCATTTCACTATATGTATAGATTATGAATAATTTGATAGTTTTTCCACAGACTTAATTACATTTCAAGATTTGCGCATTTACAAAAGATGACGGAAAGAAGAACGACAAGCAATGCAGAGGGATTAGGACAGAGTCTGTGATGTACGTCAGTATCGAGCACGAGGCAGAAAGCTGTATCCAAGCAAGTGTTGTGTTTTGAAAGTCACATGGCGGTCAAGCAGACAGTCCAAGCTTGTAATCAGTACCTGGTCCACCTTCAAACAGAAATTTGTTTTACGGGTAACGAACATGAATATCAGTGGCAGAGAATCACACAGGCAAGATTGGTTGGCAAGACTTGTGTATCTGGCAGAAAGTCCAGGTTGTTTCAAGGAGTTTGTGAATGAGAGACGTTTGTGTGCAATTAAAAATTAGTGGACTGTGAATGGCGAGAAGTGTCGCGATTGGTCAGGTGATGAAGTTTGTAGTGCATATGCGGACTAAGAAGTCTGGATTTGTGTTTGTTTGCTGGGCTGGTTCGGGACACTAGCACACACATATGTTAACGGTGAGCTTGATTCATATTTTAGATTGCTTTTGATTTTTGCTAACACATCACCTGTCAAGTCACATTTTTGTGCATTTATTGAAGGAGATCAAAAATATGCACAATTCCCGAATTACCAGATTTCTCAGCCGCGTTTCTGTTCTCAGCCCCAGGACGGCGCATGCGATGTCAGTCAACTTTCACTGTCTGTAGTCCTGAGGTCTCCTGCAACAAGCACAACAATACTTCATTACTATTTGGACAGGATAAAGAGGACGTCTCTTTAAGAGAGAGGATGAAGTGCATACAATATACACATTGTCTGGGATAACTAAAAAGTTCCCTGTGTAATATTCCTTTGTTTTCAGTGACTTGTTTTTTATCCTGAAATGGATCCACATCTGGTGGGAATCTAGCAAAGCTAGTACTGCTTCTCACTCCCTTCTTAAGAGAACCTCAAAGCATTTAAGAGCAGAGAAGCTTAACGGTTCTTCACATCTTCCAGAGAAAACCAACGTTGTCATTTTAGCTATTTATTATGACTAAATATTGTTTCTACTGCTAGTAGTGATTGCTTCCGACACCGTCAACATCCCAATGGTTCCACAATGAAGCTAGCAAACACAACTACAAAGCAGCACGACATGAAAGATCTGCCGCACGCAATCAAGTGTCTAAATGACAAGGAAACTTCTGCTCAGTCTCCTGTTTGGTCTAGCCATTATGATGTCACATGAAACGCAAGGAAAATATAATGATAAACTGAGAGTGTAAAGGACTGATTCACAAACCTGTTTGTCTATAATGGGGCATATTCAAGTACAGCTCTTATTTCCTTACAAGGCTATAACTACACACTAGCTAAAATATCAGAGTGGCTAGAGATCGGCGAGGCTTGTGACCTTGATGGTGTTACAAAGCCTGAGGGAGGATTGGGAGAAAATGAATGGGGGTAATCCAAAGATTAAAGCCTCAGTGTTGACACTTTAGGCACTGCGGCTGCATTTGCCAGTCGTCTGTGTCCTACTTTCTTCCGTAGATGAATAAACTGCATATCACTACCAGACATATAATACCATAGTGTTTTGGTTCACCTTTGGGGTCTTTTCCGGCTCATGAATCCTCTACCAAATCACTTCGTGTGAACGAGAGCCTTGTGGATCTGGGGCTCGGGCCTAAAATTAAAGGAGCTGCTGAATATTTTAGCACCTGCATTACTCAGCCTGCGCCTACACTGGAAACCCACAGCTATCCTGCTTCTCAGTTTCTTCCTCTACGTCCACAGCATGGAAATGCAGTAGGCCTAGGTGTTGTCATCATCGCTGTTGTTCTGGCGATACACTCTGTTTCATATTCATATACCAGGCCCTCCAGTGAGTAGGGGCTGGCTGACTGACTAGCGCGATGCTTTTATGAATCAAACTCCTAACGCCGAAGCCGAGCTCGAGTAAGGAGGCTGATTGCATGCTGGCGTAATTGATTCATTTCGTCGGCTAATTTCCTTTCTGGGGATTTAAAATGCTGATAGAGAGGTGGAGCGTGTGCGATATGACCTAGATTCATGCTTCATAGAGAGTGAAGAGTTTATGTCAAGGATTAGCTTGGAATTCTCAATCAGTACAAAAGATCTGAATGCTGATTTACTATTAATGCAGTAATTGAGGAATAAAGTAATCAGAAGTATGCTGTTCTAGCAAACTAATCAATTGGATTTGATATTCCTACAACAGCATCTCCTAAAGTGTTCTATTTCCAATGATTCAATTTTTTTTATTATTATTTATTAAAGAAAGATGTTAGTTTTGGTTAGATAATATTATAGCAACAGTTGTGCAAATTGTTACAAGTTGTGCGACCGCATTAGTTGCCTTTCGAGGTAAACATGAATACTTCAGTTAGATATTATGCTGATATTGTCACCATTGCATTCAAAGGTGTAAAAAAAAAAAAACAGCAAATTCAGATCACAGGTGGAAGCTCCACATAATTTAAGCCTACTGATTAACTGATAAAAGTAATGGGCTGTTGTTTAAGGATTTGAGCATACACTATTGAAAATGGTCTGTATTGATACTGAGTGATGCTCTGTGATAGGGTTCCTAAGTTTAAAAGTTTAAACCTTGGTTGTTCCTCCACTTGTTAATCCGTTCCAGACTCTACCGCGATAAGTGAATTTCCGCAAAGTAGTATTTCCGCGTAGTTACAGCATAGAAAACCTGTTTACGACCTTCTAAATATGGTTTTTAACATTATTAGAGCCTTCTAGACATGAAATAACACCCAATTTTTGGGAAAAGAGTTAATAAAAAATAAAAATAATTGACTCAAGACAACCGAGCACAACCCGCATTTTCATTGTCTCGATCAACTTTTTAATGAATATACTGTATTTGAAAAAAACGCGATAGGGTGAAGCCGTGAAATTCGAACCACGAAGTGGCGAGGGTCGACTGTAATCAACTTCAGCGCGGTCTTCCTTACATAATAGCTTTTTTGGTTGAATTTCACACTAACATACAGAGGCTTGCTAGTAAGTAACTGACTGCATTTGACTTGTTAAAAGCAGCGACACTCTAATAAGTATTTTAGCCCACTGCTGTGATGAGGTTAATTGCCAGTCTGGGGCTCTAGGGATTAAAGTATAATAAAATCTAGAGTTCATATCTTTTGACTGGCAGTATGTCACACACAGTGGTGTTTAAAATGTCAACAAGTTAAGTATCAGCTATTGAAAGGACTTGGCACTGGTTCTGTCAAATGCACATTAACATGGATAATGAGATGTAAAATCAGAAGCATACACAAATAGCTTGGTTACATTTACATAATGCTGATGGGAAATGACAAGCTTTTATTTTTCATGAGTGGAAGTGTTTGCATTTCTTATAGCTGGGTTTACTCCAACTGCTCCTTTAAGTGAAAATCAAAGCATGAGAGGCCGCTGTGTGGCTTTACACATCTTGCTGATCACCATTATGTTGGGAATGATTGAGAAATTCAGCCTGTGGCTTTGCATAGAGGCGGTGTGTGTCGTAGCTGTAAGGAGCTCTGTTGGAGTTCAGTTCCCTGCAATTACAAGCACAAAAGCCAAAGTCTTGCCTTCATTCAGATCAAAGAGTGCTGGTTAGCCCGCCTCGCTTCAGAGCAACACTTAACCTATCGCGGTGTTAAAAGCGATTGATAAAATATTAGAGGGCCGCGTACAAATCCGAAACAACAAGCGTTGCTTTCTGTTCTCTTTCGCAAGCATCACAAGTTTTCTCTATTTCCAAACTCCTTGCACTTTTTAAATGGTCTTGTCTGAATTTGTAAGGAAAAAGAAGCTCATTGTTCAGAAACTGCACTGCGGAGATGCCAGATATGTCTGATTTAATAGATTAAATATCAGAACTATTTCAGATACAACTCCACTGTGGATAATAAACGATGTAATATGAACTATAAACCACGGCTTCCAAAATCAACCCCAAAAAAGCTTTACGAATCGCCTCTGACCCCAAGCCTTGGCATTTTGTTTTATCCACATGATTTTTTTTTTTTTTTTTTTTTTTAGACACACCGGCAAATTCATAGGTTTTTCTTTATTTTGGTTATTTTCTACATTGTAGAACAATCCTGAAGACATCAAAACTACGAAATAAAATCAGAAAAAATCTAAGGAATTACGTAGTAGCACTCTATTGAAATTGTCTTAACCAGCTTCATGACTTAGTCGCCTGGACTGTTTTTCAATTAACAGGAGTGCCTTCGTTAGTGGAATTTCTTGCCCTCTTAATGGGCTTGAGACCATCAAACAATAAACAGTAACCAATAAAGATACAGTAAATAGCCCTATTCAACAACTATAGTAATCTATATTATGTCTAGACGGTGTGTTCAAATTTTTGACAGGCACTTTATATTTTTATACACACACACACACACACATCACACACACACACACACACACATCACACACACATCACACATCAATCAGTCAACGTTAAAACCATCTGTCTAATATTATGATGAGAAGTATGTCTGTCTTCCATCTAAAACAGATACTGTAAAGTGTCCGTTTTAGGTTTTGTGTGTCTATATATGTGTTTGTGTGTAAAAATAAATAAATAAATGCCTGTAGGAATGATTGCTTGGACAGAGCTGTCATTATACATTAATAAAAAGTTTCTAAGATGTCAGAGAATTAGATGACATCATCTCAAGCTGACCCTCAATGTTGTGTAATGATGATGATGATGGGGAATTCACAATCTTTTTCTTTTCCATTGCTGACCTTTGCTTCCTCTCCAAACTAATGACTCAACCATTGATATCATCACACTCCCACTGGAAAAACCCAGCTATCTCTCGGTTCCAGGTGGGAACCAACATTTCAGGTTCCGAACCAATCAGTTTCGGTCAAAATTCTCCAAAAGGTTCAACATCTGGGGCAAGAACCAAAAAGGAACACCTTCCCTGTTGGTGGAAAAGGGGTAAGAGACTCATGGACAAAGCTAGCCCACTACCTCAGCTACAGTAGCTATAGATAACATCGAGAGCAAAACTATGCTCAATGTCCACTTTTTAATACCACTTGGCAAAATATGACATGCCAGCATAATGTGACTCTGATATTCTGATAAGACAGTTGCTACTACGTTCAAACGTAAATCAATCATTGTGTCTTAATGCAAGCTTCCATATGTTTAGAAAGAGCAAGGGGATATTTCGTTACCTTTCTGAGTTTTTTGGCATGGCGCTCTCTCATTAAATCTCAGTGCTCAGCAGGGCACCGAAAAACTCAGTCCTGGATCTTGTTCTGTTTTTTTTTTTTTTTTTTTTCCTCCCTAAATATTTTTAGGAGCTTCTTGCAAAAACACTGCGTATAAATAGCTCATCATTTAAACACACAGATGTATGCTTTCATTCATTACCCACTCCTTCTTCTCTGTGACTCCTCCTCCCATTCACAAATCGCACTTAACCACGCCCTCAGTGACTACAAGGTATTCCATCGACTTGAAATCAAATTGGATGAAAATCATGATACCTGGCATTTAATGGAATGTCAAGGGTTTATTTAGGTGTCATGCCTTATGCACACCACACTTTAATGAGTGTTACGGAATGTTCAATTATGGTAAATATGTTCGAATGTAAATGAAATTGAGATTAAAAACTAACCAAATTTCTTGTCTTTTGTCTATGACTTCTAGGGTAGTTTAAAAAAACATATATCAGTCACAATGATAATGATGAAGAAGAAGAATGATGATGAAGATGATGATTATTCGTAGTAGTATTATAAAAAAATATATAGCTGCTCAAAAGATATTTTGATGTTAAATTTAGACGGCTTATGAAACACCGCATCCTAATATTTCATGACATTATCCTGAATTTTTCAGTGAAAGTCCAAGGTGCACGAGTCGACCTGAATCTCCCACATCGTTACCGAGTCAGCGTCACTCTGCTACCCCGAAATGTGACGCATGTTTACAATCTTCCTGCGAGACTTTTCCATCAAGCCATAGACCTTGTCGAAAGCCCTGTTCCTGGTGCACCGCTTCTAATATTTAATCTGTTTAATAGTATGCAGTCATTCATGAATCCCTGCTTGCTGTTGCGTGAGGCCTGTGCCACGCTGGCGCTGAATAATGCACCACAGAGCAGCTGATCCATTTTACACACGGCCTGTGTAAAGTGCAGCCTGGATACAGCTATTCTGTCACAGGCCGGAACAGGCTTGCAACTCTGGGCACGTTTTTTTTTGGGGGGGGGGGTGCCTGTGTCTATGTGTCTGTCTAACTAGCTGACGTGATGAGTGCAGATGATGACATCGTGGAGGTGATTAATTCCCCGGGACGCCATCCATTACCCGTCTCTCATCCCTCTCTCCTTCTATCTCGCTCCCTCTAGCAGCGTTCAATTCTTTATATTTCTTCTACCTCACTCACTCGCACACTCTCTTCTGACCTTATTCTCTCTCTCTCAGAGTTTACTGAACCGAGAAACGTCACATGGCCTTCATTTCCTGGGATCCATCTTCGTTTCTCTTGTTCGCTCTACCAATAAAGTCCCAAATGGAGCCTCTGTACACACGGCAACATTAACCACGTCATTCATCATCATTGTTTCAAGTACAGAAATATTCATCGGTCTTAATTAATCAGTATCACCACAGATACTATATGAACTGCGTATACTGTGCGTTTTTTTTTTAACCCCCCCAAGGTTTCTGACATAATAGATTTTTCGTGATGCTCTCGGTTTCCTGATCTTAAGAAAGCAGCGTGTGACATCTGACCGTGTTAAAACAGATACGACATGAGATATAAATACAAATGTTTTGAGCTGTAATATAACTTACGATAAAGAAATGAGTGGCGAAAATGACAGAAAGATACCTCACTGGTATAAAATCTTCTTTACTTTGTGTTTCGCGCTTGTCTTGACATAGACCGTAAACTCAGAAATCTCCATTTATTGCATGTTGTGTTATGCATAAGAGAGGAGCAGTGTTTAGTATCGACGTTACCATGACAACAAGAAGTGAATCTTGTCGGAGTGTAATTTGTGTGTGTGTTTTAATTGTCCTTCAGATGTCCTTATTAAACAGAAGGCGAGAGGGAAGAATTTGCATTTTTGCATCATTCTGCTTCAAAATATTAATATCCGGAGGTCGGTCACATCATTAACCAGCCCCAGAATAAGTTTTAAATCTATAAAATACATGCGACATGGACTTATTTTTTTCCTTTTCTCTCCAATATACTGTTCTTTTGTGCCTTTGATGTTGCTCAGCGTTCAGTAATACATAAACCAAGATTACAACAGTGAAAAGAATCATCCATGTAAGACATGATTAAACAGATTATCCACTTCAGTCAAACTTCACTCATTCAGTTCACTGCGAATGTTTGCAAACACACAGGAGCAGTCTGAGGAGGAAGTTCTCCGTGTTCTCAGCCATGGATGACGGACTCAAGGGGATGTGTGCCCAGCCTCTTGTTTTTGTATGCTTTTGTTATGAACAGTAGGAAGGGATCACACAAAACAACTGTTTCGTTTTACCAGTGCATTATTAGCAAAACAATTCACCACCACCACCACTGTAATACGCTCCCAAACACACACACACACACACACACACACACAC
>JAOVYU010000067.1:5880827-5898302 GCA_025674565.1 Synodontis membranacea
CACACACACCAGCTCTCTCACCCTAACCACTGACGGAATACACACACACACGCACGCACACACACACACACACACACTCACACTCACACTGAGAACTGGACCACTGCAGAAGAGAGGTAAGTCATCTCCCTTATGACATGGTCTGTAACTTCTCTGTTATACACACTCACAAAACACACACACATGCACAGATATAAAAGACTGACAGACTGTATATCATGTGTGTGTGTTTGTGTGTAGAATTTTCTGTTTTTTCCAGTAGAATGAAGATGCATTCATGATTTAGAATGTAAAGACAGGAAGAGTCAGTCGTGTGTTTTAGTTTTCAATGTTTTGATGAAGTCATTATGATCAACAAAAACATCCATACAAGCAATTCCACTTTTTATGAGAGGGGGGGAGGAGAAAAAAAAAGCTCAGAGTGTGAGTGTGTGTGGGAATCTGTGTTCTGGCGGGAAGAGCGGTAAAACGGTTAATGAGCCGATTAATGATTTGTGTTTGCCGGGGTCCGTGACTGCTCCACCTTGCACTGTTGGGCAAAGCGGATTTGGTCTGATCAGTAATCTGTGTTTTCAATTTGGTTTCCATCACAAGTCTGAGATTAAAGGGTTAAAGCTGACTGCGCAGAGAACGACCACATGTACTGTATGTACTGTGTTTTGAAGTGTTGAAACGCAGGTTGTTAAACTGAGTACGTCTCCAACGAAAGTGGATTAAATCTTAATTAAAATGTGCACCGAACACTTAAACTGACTTCATATAATTTTTGCACTTTTTAACTTTAATTTAACTTGGCATTTGTGTGTGGACAGCAAAGAAAGAATTTCATTGCACAAAGAAATACTACTTTTTCTGTACATATGACAATAAACGCTTTGAATGTTTGAATTGAATGAATGTTGAATATAATGTAGCAGGGAATCGTGGCTAGTTCATATAACGACAATTTTTTTTTTAATAATATGGGTGACAGTTACAGCACAGCACACTAATGTCGGATGTTTTAAATGTAGCTGTAGCTCCTTTTCTATTTTCAAAAACAATTTTGCACTAAGGTCTTTGGATGAGTTCATGGCACTGATGTTTTGTCAGTTCTCTTAAAGAAAACCTAATTTTAATATGTCTATATTTTTTGCACTTTGAAAATGTCTCCAAGTGTTGTGATTCAATAATTATTAGGTTGGACTCATTCAGTGGTAATGGATTAAGATAATGGAGAACGCTATCAGTGTGACCATTCGTGTAATTTTAGACAAATTTGAAACCATAACAGACCGTTTCACTAAATTCTTTAGGAAGTAAAACTAATGTTCCTTTTAAAAATGTTGCTGAAATGTCGGGAAATTTTTCTCGAAAAGACGCAACACAACCAGCATCAAAACATCCTTGAAGGTTAAACCCAGGGCTCAGAAATTGTCAGCTATCCTGTGTTTCTTTCAGGATCGATGTAGCAGTAGATAAAGGAACTCGGATCTGACTCAGAATTTGACTCTGATTCATTTCAGTTTACTGTGTGATCTTGCTGATAATTGTGATCACTCAGCTAATAGAGAAAGCTAGGCTGTAATGATCTATGAAAAGCCCGAAATGATCCGAAATCATGATGCTTTTTTTCTTTGTAATTGTTATTACACTTTTGATCACACAACGCTCCGTATCAGAAACGCACTAGCGTTTTGGAAGAGATTCAGTGAACGTTACTGCAGCCAAAAAAGCATCATTTTCAAAACATTACCTAATTATGTCCTGGCGAGATCCAGAAACCTTCGCACACTCGAACACGAGTTTGTAGATATGCAAAACTTCATAGTCAGGAAAATCTTTTTCTGACTATGAAGTTCTGACTATGAATTATGCTAACCTCTAATGCAAGAGTTAATAAGAGGTGATTGGATTTGTCTCGCTGGAGTCTGACTCATTTCCGCTCATTATGAAAATAAGTTGTTTTCTCTGGCAGCGAATTTGATTAACGAATGACCTGTGATGCTAAAAAATTGATGCTAGTAGGGACGCCTATACTGTTAGGACATAACTCTGTGCTTATTACGGTGCATTGAGTTCACAGATGTAGATTAAATCTCAATTAGATTACAGCCTCACACACTACACTTCAAGTAGTAAGTCAACATTGGGAAAGGAGCAGGAAAGAAGTCCAGCTCTTTAACCCTGGCGCTGTGCAGAGTGTTTGGAGAAAGCGAGTGTGTTTGGTTAATAAAGCTGCTTTACTGCTGTGATTAAATCTGTATCAGAGGCGCTCGGCTGTAGTTAATGAGGAGTTTTATAGCGATGCGTCCCAGGTCGAAGAGCTGGATTCAGTCTGGAAAGATGTAAAACGGCGTGTGTGTTTTTAAGTGTCGGAGTTGGCTGTTTGACTAGGTCAGGTACAATACCGGAATAAAGAGGACAACGGGGGGCAGGATGGAGGCTTGGGTTAGATGGACAGACACAAAATGATTCCCGGGAATTTTTAGAAATTCCACCCTGGACACAAAAGAGGACGTGTTCTGGAAAAAAGCACGTATGGTCACCCTAAATAAAGGACACTTGTAGTGTCATATAGACCATGGTGACTATCCAGTGTTATTACATCATTAACACTATCCTCAACTCTAGCGAGGTTTAGACAGGAAGTAGAATAATCTTCATTTTCGCAATTCTCTTAGGTCAATGTATGTTAAGTATGTTGTATGTTTTAGACTGAAGAGGCACAGGCATCACACCCAACATGCAGCAGGTGTTTAGATAAAACATAATACTATAGCAAAAAAAAAAAAGGGTCATGATAAGGAGGTAGGGTAAAGTTAAGTTTCCAAGATAAAAAAAAAAAAAAAAAAATGTTGCACTGCCAACCCTCATTAGACCAGTTTGGGAAATGCAGGTTGTAGATGATCTACACATTCACAAACATATAGCACCCTCTTCAGGCTCCACTAAAGCATCACACCATCGGCCTCAGACAGAGGGTCATGATCAGGAGCAATGGCAAAGGTGTGGTTCCAAGATAAAACACTGAAGCCCAGCACGTTGCTTAGTAGGACACCTTTTATGTCTACAGACGATGCTACCGTCAGCCCTCAAGTATCCCACAGGTGTTGCTTCATCAAAGAACCCACCGAACTCCTGTGAAATCTGATGGTGTAATGGTTAGTGCTCTGGTCTATGGTACGAAAGGTCGCAGGTTTTCGTGTGAGCATGTGTGGCTCAGTGGGATAAGCTGCCTGTGTGGTGGGGGTGTGCGCGCACGTATGGGATCGAATCCCAGGCAAAGCAGTCATATCAAAACATCTGAAGGTGCTGGTTGTGAGGAGTGGACATGAAGGAGGAAGCAAAGATTCTAGACAATGCAATTTTAGTGAACAGGCCAAAAAAAGACAATCCAATCCAGCTCCTCCCCCCCAACCCTTGCCACACCCTTTCAGGAGGCTTGCCATCTCCAAGGGCCTCTTCTCCACCCTTTCCTCCATCTCCACCACCTCTCTTTGAGCACAGGCGACGTGAGACTCAAGCCACCAACGTCAACACCAAGTGACGAGTGTTTTTACATTGCACCACCACAGGCAAGTGGGAGCTACTTGCTTTTTTTGGGGGGTTATCTTGTAAAATCACACCACTGGACCGGTAAATGATATTAAAGTGGGTGTGTCCAGTCCCTGCCTTAGCATCAATGTTTTGTGTGACTTCACGGTCCAGTCAATTTATCCACGTGGCTCAAAGTCATATAAGTAACTTTCATCAAAAACAGATCTGGACTTCGGACTTAGAAAAATCACCGTGGAAGCATCAGGAGTGACCAGATCTGGTTCATTTAGATTTGCACATCATTCCTTTTTATGTGATTTAAGTGTTACAGGTATCTCAATTTCATCCACAGGCTGAGAAAGGTTCACCCAGTGATTGATGTTGCCAAATCCAGAGACTAGACTCACCATGTTTATTCTATCTCATTCTTAATCAGGGAATTTGAATGTAGGTTTTTTTCAGTGCATCAAGAGAATAACATATACATGTTGCTTGAATACATCTACCAAATGTTGACCACAATATTTGAACCTAGGTGTATTTGTAATGACGTTTAATGACAAAGTATTCTGTGTGGGTGATTTAGAAAATGTCTTAAATGCCTTAATGCTAGTACGTCAACACACTTTAGAAAGATGACATGGCAAATAGTTTTCATGGTACACATTACGGTAGTATTCGGTGCCAGCAAAAAAAAACATGCACCAAACTGTTTAACAAAGAAAAGAAGGATTTTTTTTTTTTTAATTCGGCTGAACGTCACGAGTGGTAATGAAGTTGATCAGCGTTATTTGAGTACTCCTAATAGCCAGAATGCTCTCATAATTATAGTTCGTTGAGATATTGATACCACATGGTCTTGTGACTCATCTGCTTTCACTATCTTTTCCAAAGATCAACTTTGTTCCTTTTGACATCTCTTGCATCTCTTGATGCAGTGATAACATTGGGAAGCAAAGTGCATACATAAGACAACACATTTTAAACATTTCTAAACTTTTAATAATGTGATATAAGAACTTTACGTACACAGTATTCATACATACACAACATAGACGATCTTTCTACATGGACAAAAGGGACCAAAACTTTCTATTTGAAATTTACAGAAATAAAACTTTCTGTTTTTTTTGTGACCAAAATGTTAGGTTATTTCTTCTGTATTACTCATTGACTCTGTATTTTTTGGTTAAGCGCCTGGGAATTCTAGTGAATCACTACAGTATAGAAGATTTCCGGTCACCCGTGTCATTCTGAATGCGTCAGAACTGTAAGTTAATCTGATGTGAAGTGTCACACGTTGAAAGCACTTCATCAGTCATTCGAGGTCTTGGAATGGATGAATATATAACGCGCGTCCAGCTCAGCCGTCTCGAAACGTTATTTTTGTACCCAAACGATACCTGCTGAGTAAACTTACTGTACGCTTGATGATGTTCCTGTCGTCGACCTTCAGAGCCACTGAGTTCTCATTATTGTGTATTTAACTTTCCACGTTGGTGGTTTACTCAGCCTGATAAAGCACAGGGCACCTTCAGCAGCACAGATCCCAAAACACACACATTCTTCAGTATGCAGCACACATGCTCAGCACACTAACACACTCATATAGATGCTTTCTGCTACACTAAGTACACAAGTCAGAGTAGAGATTACTGGGTTGCATGTGTGTGAGCAGGAGGAGGAGGAGGAGGAGGAGGAGGAGGCGGTTGATGTGTGTTTCTCAGCCTTTGTAGAAACAGCACACTCAGCTGGTGGCAATTATGGAAAGTAGTCTGTGTGTGTGTGTGTGTATGTGCGTGCATGTAGGGGGTTATGGGAGTTGTTTTGGGGTGACGGGTGTGTTGTGGTTGCATGCCAATGCCCCAACAGCCTAAGGCATCCTGAGTGCAGCCCCATCTATGGTGGAACATTAACACACCTCACGCTTGTTTTCATAGCAAATGGGCTGGAATCCACGCTGCTTTAAAGAAATGCCCAAGCTATGATTGAGAGTTTGATAATATACTATTAATTTGAGGCCTGTCTGTACTGGCATATTATTTACGGAAATCACTCCAGGAGCATGCGTTACTTTTTTTTTTTCTTTTTTAAAACGTGCGAGAGAAAGACATGTTGGCTTTCAAAACCACATTATTATCTCAAATGAGCAACGGGGAAATATTTCAATCTGCCATTTCCCCCTGCAAACACAGGCTCATTCTATTTGGAACAGTGTTGCTAAGGAATTCTTAAATGCCTCAGAACCTGCATGCTTAAGGTCATTATTTACTTGACAAGAAATATCTCGGAGATGGCGTACTACTTTGGGCTGACTTACTGAACCAAGCCTTATCAGCAGCGCAGCATGGAGTTAAATAGCCGTACATAAAGTTCTAGTATCCAGCTAAGCACGGATCAAACGGAGGAAAACCTCTAAATACAGATAAGTGATGTCTCTCAGGCAATGAGAAGGACAGAGCTAAGCCTCATGCAAACGGTGACTGGGGTCAGGAAGTGTCAGAGTCAGCCATTGCAGGGAGAAAGTGGAGGGCGTGACCTTTGGAAGGGGTGGAAAAGATGGCCAAGCAAAGGATCCAGAGTAAAAGAATACATTAATTTCATATACAGTTTAGCTAATATTTTCTCCACTTTGAAGGAACCCTTAAAGACTGTGTAGGAACCTACAGCAGAAAGAACAACTAATCATCCATAACTGAAGAACAATGTGGGAGTTTCAATTCTACTGCTGTCTGACTTACTCTCTCTCGTCACTATTGTTTATACTTGACCATTTTCTACACAGCTAAACAATCCAAAGATCAGCTGAAACCATGTTAGACGTTCATGATGAGATCAGATGCTTTTCCTTTTCTTTCTTGGGAAACTCTCACTTTGGGCAGAAGTAACAGGGAGAGAAATTGGAGGAAAATCAAACCTGAAGGCAGGGCTGAGAGCAGCTTCCCCTCTCCTCTAACCTTCTTTACGGCTGCTTTCACAAAGCAGGGAAAACACAGCACAGGTTGAGTCCTCTGGGATAAAATCTCCTAGTCATTCATTAGACTTGACCTGCTGTTGCTCTTTAGCCATCAGATCTGATCTGGAATCAGGTTACACGTCACTGTTTTCCATTTTTAAACCTTGGCGAGTTATACGAGGCCTGACCCGTGATCGATTTTTAAAAGGTTGCAAAATGAAAAGTGCCACTTCTCCCGAGCACACGTCCAGTACGCTTAATACAGAGGACCGAGCCGTGCAACGATGAGAGACTGGAGTGAAAAAGAGGAAGACAAAGTGGGGGCTTGTCCTCGTTCAGATATACGAGGAGCCTCCGCTGAGGCCATGGTGTCACGGCAAAACTCTGGAGGCCAAGACACGCTGACGCGGTGACTCAGGGGCGCATTCATCATCTTTTGTGCAAACATCCATGGCCTGCCAGACCGCAGACTCACAACCAGCTACTTATTTTGACAACGGTTAAGAGCTCCTCTGAACCTCTGTCTGAAGAGGAGTTCCAGTTATGCAGGGTTAACCGGAGAGTCAGCCTCAAGAACAGACGAGGAAAAACACGGTCATGCTCGAGTGAGGCCGCCCGACAACACCACGGCGCCTTTTGGGCAAGAAAACGAATTCTAAAGGAAGAACATTTTATAGTCTGAAATATTTACGCTCGAGCTCAATGTGAAACAGATATCAGATTCGTAAGCGATAAGCTAGAAAAAGGCCGACCGAGGATGACCGTCGTTTAATTCTTTCACGAAAAACCGACCGAATCAGCCATGGAGCTGCCACATCTGCTGCAAAGATGTCCATGTGATTGACAGATCGCTCTCTCTCGTGCCTGAGATGTAATCATCCTTGGCCGCCGTCCCTTTGGTCCTGCTGCCCATGGACAAAGTGACAAATTAAGCTTAATCTGTGTCTTCCTGCCCACTCAGGAAACAATATGAAACTTGTAGGAAAGAAAAAAAAAAAAAAAAAACGCAGAGGCTTTGCTTGACCCCGAGAGACATTCCAAGCCATGAAAAACATGATGGAAGAGCAGGGAGGGATGAGAACAAGGGGGATGAACGTCACACTTTAGAAGAATAGCTTTTGTGAAATTTGGGGCTCAAACACTATGGTGCGAGTGAGATAAATGAGTCAACTCGGCACCGTTTGTGCCCACTCATAATGCTGCGGCGCCTCCAAGAACGTTTACATATTCATCGCATTTGTCACCAGCAGCCTAAGCAAAAGGGGTAACTGTTTCTATGGAGGAGTCAAACTCGCTGCAATCAACGTCCTTTGCTCTCTGTTCTCGCCTAGGCTGATTAATGAACGTGTTTATTTTAACGACGGTTTTTTTTAAACTGACAAATTAGCTGGCCGCAGTAATGGCTCAATTAAGTTAATTCCGTCCTCATATGACATTCATTTCCTCTTTTGCTCTAAGAAAGCAAACAGCGCAGCATTTGATGAAACTGTAGTTCGTGAGGCATTCGGAGGAATAGCTTCACATTGAACCACCAAACCTCATCAAAAACCGGACACACACATTAGACTCTAATAATAGCAACATTCCAGGTCATGTAAGCATACAGAAACCTTAAATGTAGCAAAAACAAAAATAAATAAAAGAATGACTTTGCCTATAGCTCTTCTGAGCATGAGACATCTTTGCATAAAGGTACATTCAGGAAAGTAGCCAATAATAAGGGCTGTCGATTTTACAAGCCACACACAATCTACACAACTACAGTAGCTACTCCATTTTAGCTACACTTAACGTATAAGCATACGAGCGGGCTAACAAAACTACCTTAGTGTTATGCTAACTTTAGGCCTTTACTAGCATTACAGTAGAAGGCATAAAACGAATGCACATACATATTACCCCAACATTTGCAGTGACGATAATAAAATAAGGTTAATGCTGAGGAACAAAAACATACACCCAAAGCTAACATTGTTAAGTGTACCTTACTATAGTGTTTAGTTCCAGTCTAAAGCTAAAACACACAATTAAGATCTTCTGGTCATCAAAAGCATAATTAGTCACATCTGTATTACCTAGTTTATATCCAGATCCCCAACACCTTATCCGATTCTTCACTGATTGTCATCAACCTCGATTTGGAGTTAGGTTCGGTTTGGAGCTCGTCAACTCCAGAGCTGCGGATAATCCATCCTGCAAACTGTCAAGGTATTCTAATCCCCCCCGAAACATTTGAGTCAGGTCATGGAAGGTGTAATTAGCTGATGAGTTGGCTGAGGTGTGTTGGGAATTAGGACTCGTTTGCAAGGAAAGTTTGCAAAGCAGTCATTAGTTGGATCTGATGTGGCGGAGCTGGGCTAAACTCGATGATAATGTAGATGATTGTGTAGCAGTCAGTAACGCTAGCCAGTTTTAACAAAGCCGATGTGTCTAAATGAGGTTTCCTCTTGGCACCAACTGCTGGAGCTCTAGTAAAATCCCAGTCCAATTTCAGTGAACTCAGCGACTGCAGAATTTAATGGCTTCCCTGGTAGGACACACCTGATTCAACTAATCAGATAATTACAAAGCCCTTCACTGGTCGAATCATGTGTTAGATTGAGGGGGGAAAAAAAAAACATGTTGAAGAAGGTCCCCAGGCATATGAGTTCATGGATAACTGTAATTACTGCACATCTGATATTCTAATGGCACTAGTTACTATAATCATTCAAGGAACACAATGCAGTGTGCCAAATTACCCTGATGAGACTGGATCAAGGCTTCAGAAAAGTATATATATATATTGAGTTTTGCCAAAAACTAGGAGCATGGTCGTCAAAGTAAAACCGAACAGTCTTATGGAATGTTGTGTTTGGACTGCTTATTCAATTTGTAATGTTTTAGAAGTTAAACATAATTGGCAGCGGGTTCCCAGGAGTGGGTCTGGGAACTACGATGCTAGAGAATAAAACAAAAAAAAAAACTCCATGCATCTTAAAGCACACTGGATTCTGTATTTTAGCTCGACAGCGTTAGAGTTTCGGTGATTTTAATTCCATGCCTAATCTAACACCAATTAAAGTTCTACTTTTTTTTTGTTTTTGCTAATGCTTGTTGCTTTCTGTCTGACTTTCAGGATGTGCTGTAAGCTGCTGCTTTGGGTTCTCCTGGCCGGTGTGCTGTGTGCCGTGTCTGAGAGTCGCAAGAACCGCCCGCAAGGCTCCATCCCATCACCGTACAAAACCAGCTCCAACACATCTGATCGGCGTGGCCGGAAACAGGAAGTGCTGGCCTCCAGTCAGGAAGCCCTGGTGGTGACAGAGAGGAAGTACCTGAAGAGCGACTGGTGCAAGACGCAGCCTCTGCGGCAAACGGTGAACCATGAGGGCTGCCTAAGTCGCACCGTCATCAACCGCTTCTGTTACGGCCAGTGCAACTCTTTCTACATCCCACGACACGTGAAGAAGGAGCAGGAGTCGTTCCAGTCGTGCGCCTTCTGCCGGCCGCACCGCTTCACTACGCTCACCGTGGAGCTGGACTGCCCTGATCTGCAGCCACCCTTCCGGCACCGAAAGATCCAGCGGGTCAAACAGTGCCGGTGTATTTCTGTTAACGTTGCTGAATCTGGGAAACAGTAAAGCTGAAAGACTATGGCAGCCTGCCAGGATGTTGGACAATAGAAATATATAAAATAGATATATATGACAAACTTTTTTTTTTTTTTTGGTAGAATTTGGTACCTAATATAGGCAGAGTCAAAAGCTGCTAATATTCTGAGATGTCTGGATCTGTCCATATAATAGGACAGCTTTATTGGTGTAGCTCTTGTCACTTGTGTTTTTTTTTTTTTGTGTGTGTGTGTTGTATAAAGTTTGCATCTCACGACTGATGCTTTCTGAAGGGACGAAAAGACTTGAAGATGAACTGAACAAAACCTTTCTCTAATGCTGCCTATAACCACCTGGCCCACACGTTCTTGGACAGAAATGCCACCTGTTTGGGGAGCAGGGGGAAAAAAAAAAAAAAAAAAAGCTGCTGCTGCTGCTGCTGAAAAGTAAAGCACCATGTCAGAGTTGCATTTGGATCTTGTGCTAATCTGATCACTCTGCAGTATCAGACAATATTTACAGTACAGCTAGAGCAGACTTTCCCTGCCCTTTTTCTGTGTTCTGAGGGAAATGAGGTGGTGTAGCTGCTGGACTGTCAGTAACAGGACAGGTGGGGACAGAGACTTGAATTGGCCAATCATGCTGCTTGCAGTGACTTCAAATTATGCCTTATTCAGTGAATATAACATGTATTACTAGACTGAGTACAATAGAGATTATATATGGTACACTAAAATGTATATATCTAGAGAAAGAAATGACCTCTATATTAAAATCTATTTCAAGTAGAATCCTGTTTTTGCTTTGTCTTAGAAAACATCTTCACATGCGCGCGCACACATTCATATTATTTAGAACTGTCCAACCCTGAAGTCAGCTTTAAAACATCAACAAATATGTTAAAGTAATTGACGACTATTTCAACCGATTGTTTTAATGCTGATTAATAAACACCTGAATTACTGTTTATTCCATTATGAAAAATACGAATGAATCCATACACTGCTCAAACACTGGTAATTTGATGTATTCATAAGTGAGGTTAAATTGTATATTTCAAAATTAACACCCAGTGATCCAAGTTGATTTTCAATGTTTAGTGAAATTGTGATTTAATCTCATCATCCAGTGAGGAAATTGGTAGGTAGTACTGACAATTGTGCAACTATATCAGGAAATACTGAATTCTTGTTAATATACACAAGAGTTGCCTACTTTCATTTTATTTATGAACTATTGAATGAAACTAGCAAAAAAAAATTTGTTAAAGGAACTTTGATATATTACCCGTTTTTACCTGTTATTTATACATTAGGATGTTCCATAAGTTTGCGGCCTAGTGAATATCTTTTGATAAACAATTTAACTTTTAGGTAGTTTATCCATCAAACATGGAGCCCAGCAAGATTCATATTCATCATTGCCTTCTATTCTTATTCAACAGTAGAAAAAAACTAAAAAAAACGGAAGCAAGAGACAAAATTTGCAAAGTTTATTGCAACTCTGCAATCAGCATTTCTGCGATGAACTGGTTCGCTGTTTTGAAAAGGTGAATTGGTGATAATGTGTCAGACCAAAGGAAGATGAGGAGCTGCGGAAACTGTTGGACAAAGAAGTGACACAATCGACTCGAGAGCTGGCAAGATTCTTGAATATGGATCATTCTACCGTTCTAAGGCATCTGAAGACAACGGGAAAGATTCAGAAAGTTGGTAGGTGGGATCCACATGCACTTTCAGAGAAATACCGCTCGATGGCTTCACACCTGCATTACATCTTTATTACGGGCTGGATAAACTGAGTTCCTGGAGAAACTCTCATAAGTTACAGTGATCAATTAATCAAATTAAGTGGGGAAAAAAAACTGAACAAAAATCAATGAACTACAATCATTTAGCGAACGTTCACGAAAGAAAATCATCCTCCTGCTCCTTCATGACGACACAAGTTGCAAAAGCAACGAAAGACACGATTTTAAGCCTTGGATGGGAAATGAAGTTTACAGCATTCAACCTACTCACCAGTCATAGCGCCATCGGATTTCACTTGTTTAGGTCATTGTCTCTGACCAACATATCAAAAAAGGTAAGGATATAGAAAATTGTATAGATTAAATCATTTGCTCAAAACTCGAATCCTTTCACGACGGTACTAAATTCAATAAATGGCAGGAAATCATAGAATCTAACAGCGATTACATCGGAGATTTAAATTATACTATGAAATTATTTTTTTTAAATCACAAAAATTTCTCCCAAAAGGCCATGAACTTATGCACCACCCTAATAATTTGTCGTGTAATACTGTATTTCTAAATGTGGCTTTAGAACATCTACACATTTCTCAAGACATGATGTGTTAATGTGCTTCGTTCAAATGGGAAGAAAAAAAAAAACCAGCCCCTTAATTTATTTATCTTTATTTTACATAAATTACGCTATTTCCCCAAAAAAACAAACAAACAAACAAAAAACAATACAAACAGTTATTGCACATGGGCAGACCCTCCTTGTTCTTGAACCAGAGTGATTGACACTGAACACATACATGCTGAGACAGAAAAAAAAAAGTTATAAAAAAAAATATACACAAGAATTATGTTACATAAAGATGCTAATACTACTTTACATTAGATAAAATAATGGCATTTTTAAATACACTTTAAGCAAGTCGTTGTACATTGCCATTTTAAAAATAACCCCTATTAAACATTTTTCTGCCATGATCCTGGACGGGTTCAACACGGAATACAGCTCCACGGCTTCAGCTGTACTGTACTTATAATACCTCCATGTGTGCTGAAGAAGGAAGAACGATGCATGTACCTGATCATCACTAAGGCTGACTTCGCTCTCGTTTACGTGTACGCTCATCCTCAGGTGTCCTACTGCTTCCTGATAATCTCTGTTAGTGTGACGATCCAATCGAGCCGGCGGATCTCGTGTAGTCCTTTAAAGACCATTGTTTAAGCCACTTATACAGACAATAATGCCTCTGTAATTCATGATATAGGAATTCTAGGATGGAAGGGGAAAAAAGCCTAAATACAGCTTCGGTACAGTAACGCACTTAAAAGCTTATTTATTTTTTTTTTTTTAAGCATTACACTGATGACGAAAGAATGACTGCCTTCATTTTTATCTGAGAAACTGGCCTAACAACCAAATGGAGTGTTTGTATCATCATACTGCTGGTGATCCACGCCAATGCAGGACCGGTTCCAAGAAAATACTGCAGTAGAAACAAGCTGAGAGGAAAAATACACACGGTCCCCACTTATCAAGAGCTTCATTTCTTTTCGATTTCATGACTTCTAGCACGCACGTCTCGCGTCTTTTCCCACTCATCATGGAACAATTTCATTTACCTACACAGCAATTCACCCCTGAGCGCACACATTGAAAGGATGTGACATCACATGGCACTTCCTGTATGCATGTTGCAGATGAATGTTTTAAGGGCTGCTACATTACTCACAAGTCTGTGTGTGTGAAACAGAAGTATGATTGTTGATGCAGAAAAAAACAGCCCATGTGTGCAATCCATGCACTCTACCTCACTGCTGATCTTTAAGGGTTTTTATTTCACTTTTAAGGTTAAGAAGTCCAGCTTGTTAGATCTTCATGCCCAGCTTCGCTTTCTGTGGAAGATAAAAAAAAAAAAGAAAAAAAAAGAAAAAAAAAAAGCTTTTGTGAAGGCGACAGCAGCTTTACCAATGCAAATAACACTCATGCAGCATCAATATTTTCATATAATAACAATAATAATACTGGAAACACAGAGGTTGGGAAATGGTACTAAACTAGAAATGACACGAATCTGACACCCAGGGATCGTTTTTGGGCAGATACCAGCACCATATGGCAAAGAAACATACTTTTGAAACTGGAAATGTGTGCATACAAACTTCATCTGACTATTAATATAACAAATGTTAAAGTTAGTTATCCTTGTGCAAATCATGCTTTAAAGGGAAATTTTAGATGGGTATTGTTAACCATATCACCTGATTTCAAGTATCATTACTAGAAAAGAAATCGTATATACACAGCACGTAATGCTCCTCTATTCAAAAATGACAAGTCAAATGAAAACTGAATAAGGGAGACAAATTATAACTGAATCAATTTTTTTTTTATTTCTACAGGGATACAAACACACGTTAAGTGCTGGAACACTTGCATTAAACAAAATAATGATAGACTTTTGTGGCACCTATTCACAATAAAAAAGTGCAATCAGGTTTTCACTTGACTTACCCTCATAGATATGGTCTATTCATATACAGTGGTACGTCTGGTCACGACCATAACTCGTTCCAAAACCCTCACGAATTTTTATTTTTTTTTTAAAGATTTTTAAGCACAAAAATAGTTACTTATACCGTAGAATGCACAGTGTGATAGTAAACTAAATGTAAAAACATTGAATAACACTGAGAAAACCTTGAGCCGTACGAACCATTTTTTTGTTTTTTTTTTTTAAACGAGTTTTTAGCTCAGGGAAAAATCATTAAATAAAAAACCTTTTTATATTTATACAATTTATATTTATTTATATACGATACATAGCATATAATTTATACAAAAAAAATCCTAAACAACCAAGAAAACTAAACTTGCATTAGTGGAGTTCTGTGGTGAAGGAAGTGAGGAGGAGCTTACAGTTTTGATAGAGTCCGGCTCTGTGACGGAGGGATGTTAAAGTGTTTTCTCTCCTGTGATTTCTTCTGGGGCTTCTGGTGTTTTTAGCCATTAAGCTGGTGGACCAGACTTCACCAAATAGCAGTCTAATGTGACTTGCCTTTTCCTGCGCGTTAAAACTATTCGGTAATGCGAGACTTTGCCCGTGTTTTTGTTCTCCACCAGAGTGTGTCGTCATGAACAGATGCAAAATTTTGGCCAACTTTTTGATCGTAACGCGATTTGTACGTGCTCAGAAACGTTCGTGACCAGAGGTTCCACTGTACTTGAAATCATTTTTAAAAGGTACACTACATAGACATGTCCATGCAAAAAGCTGTACCACCCAACAAGAAGTACTTTCACTGAGAGAGCAGGTCAGTCTGCATGTCTGAGTGACATTACATCAGATCTTAATTTTCATAACGCAGCATAAAGTGCACTTACGATTCCAGAAGCGTGCTTGGGTTTGACACTGTATGTGGCTTTTTCCTTGGCTTGTCTAAAACATTCCTCTGCTGCCTTTAACCTGACCGCACACAAAAACAAACTGTTAGAAAAATAGCATCTACACAATACACAACATGTTCTGCATATTTTGGTGTTCTTCTTGATCCTGAGTCAACTAATCAGCTAATAAGCAGCCCTTCTTGAGCTGATGTGGGTGAGAGTGAGCATGACGCAGGATCAAAGTTGGGAACCTGTGATCGATTTTATTTTATTTTATTTTATTAAACATCAGACGGTCCAAATTTAAATTCAAAGTCCGACTGATTCAGTGATTATCTGCACATTCCTGCTTTTGGTACAATTCCATCTTCAGAATTTGGGAGAAGGACGAAAGACGTATTGTCCAAGATGGAGGCTGAAGCACCACTGAAGTATCCAGATACAGTAAAATATTGATTATTTCTTTTTATAGTTTATAAACTACAGCAAGCCAAACAGTGTACTAAACTAAATCAGCAAGACTGTGACATCACTGAAGACCTGAGGAATATATTAATACAAAACTATTACTTCAAACAAAAAGAACGTCTTGGCTGATCGACTACACATGAGGAAATAAAACATTTTGATTTGGTCATTTGATCTCCCCTGGAGGATCACGATTTAAAATATTACAGAAACTGAATTTCAGAAAGATCTGTACCAACACTGGTCCTGACTGTTGTACTTAGTGCTATTAGTTTAAGCTGAAACAGTGGCATGAAATTATACACAGTGGATTTAGATTTGGTCTGACAGAGTTACTTTGCCTCCATCCCTCTCGCTCACACACAAACACATGCACATTACACAGTGGCGCCAGAGGGATCAGAAAGAGGCTGATGGCTATGCAGGGCATGGAACAAATCCCTGGTACCGAAGGTGTGGATGTTACGATACTCTGCTAATACACAGCTAATCCTCAGTAACAGCCAGCACTCACTCACACGCTTCCAGAACTGAGACATTTGAATAAGTCCAGGTCACAAGCACGTTCGGTTCTGCACTTGGCCTCTTCATGATTTCTCCTTACTCATTTGAACTCAAACACTGAAAAAAGACACTTAACTGAACATTACTGGCAGAGCCTGACCTTAAGAGAATAAGTGATGGGTGATAAATCTTCCAGAAAGTTCCTCTTACCCCAAATACAGTTGACCTTTGGGAGTCCCCTTACTAATGCAACTAACTTGCAATGAAAGCAAAATCTGAGCCAAAATCTTTCATGTAATTTGATATAATTTCTGGCTAGAAGATAAGAGTTGTACGTTCCCCCTCTTTGCACTTGGGATTATTCTGGCTGTTTTATTAAATGATGTAAAAAAAAAAAAAAAAAAAAAAAAACATGATTTGGGAATGTCACTACTGAAGAGATTTTGGTGAGACAGATTCGTGTTAGACTCGTGGCTCAAGCGTGAAACTAAAGAGTCAGACACCAAAAATGTCTTGCTTGACCAATTACATTTAGGCTAAGTGGAAAATTATGTAAATTTGATTTTTTTTCCAAACACCAAGTTTACTGACTGTTAATGAGGTCTGGCAGGTACACAGAGTTTCCAGGGTGTGCATATCATCTCTCTCTGTGCCTGGTGCTTGCCTAGTCCTGAGCCAAACACCCCCCCCCAACCCCCCCCCCCCATATAACCTTGGTGCAGTCCACAGGCCTTGATTACACACAAGGGGCAACTCTTCCACACTGGAGTTAATTGGACCTGACAGACTTCCACATCGCCCAATCTGTGTGGTCTGGGGTTATTAAATCAGACATGCTCACTTCTCTATCCTCTTCCGCTCTGAAAACGCTCCACGGCTCTGCACCTTCCTGAAGCGAATGGCTAAACGAGAGCTAGAACAGATTTATTTACGGACACTTTTTTTTCCACTCGACACCCTCCGTGTCTCCGCTGTCTCATTCTAACAAGGCCAGGGGAGGGAGTGTGGGGTGGGATGGTGGGATGGCAGGCATTTCAACTCTCATTTCCTTGACCTCCAAAACCTTCAAAAGAGCCAAAAGATCCCGAACAGAACCATAATTGGAGATGTGTTGGGCAACCGCAGCAGTAATGGGAGTAAGTAACTAACACATTGCCTGCTTTATAGGGAGCAGGCTTTGATGCCAGAAGAAGAAAAAGCAGAAAAAAAAAACCCTCTGCTGTCTACGTGTATAATATCCTGATAAGGGAAGTGTGTTAGGTACATGGTGAGGTTTGGGAAGGGAGGGGGGGGGGGGGGGGGGGGT
>JAOVYU010000067.1:5898402-5909134 GCA_025674565.1 Synodontis membranacea
GGGGGGGGGGGGGGGGGGGGGGGGGGGGTTATGCGTGTGTCTGTTCCTGCAAATGTGTTTCCAAGTCAGTCATAAAAAGAACAGGAGGTTTGATGTGAATTAGTGTCATATGGAAACTCTAGCCTCATCAAGGACCTGAAGTGTTAGGATTAAAAATGACAAAACCTCTGTTCTTGTACTCAGACTACAAAATCCCCAACCATTTCCTTTATAGTCAAACCCATTAAAATCATTAATGTTTGGCACCAGCTCACTTTCCTTAACTGCTTCTGACTTGCAGCTGGCAGCCTTTTTTTTTTTTTTTTTTTTTTAAAGCAGAAACTATCATTGCCTGAGTGGCATAGAAAGGAAAGTGGGTAGGGGGGGAAAAAAATCATCACAAAGCAAAAATAGGTTGCAGGGGAGTCTCATAAAACAAGACATATTTTGTGGAATGAGAAAAGGCCATAACCCAGACATAGCTCTCTCGGCTGAAGTGTGGCTTGGAAGGTTTGGAAAAAAGTAGCTAAGAGCAAACAGATCATCTTGGACGAGATGGATTTGGCGGCTGAGAGGGCTGTATGCGTACAGGCCATGATAGCGCACTGAAGTGTTTACGCCTCTGAGAATTATGGGAAGCCTGTAAAAGGCAGCCAGGACTCAGAGATCTGCCTGAGCAGTAGCTGGCTACTTTAAACATTGTGCTCCTCTATAATGCACGAAACACAAAGCTAGACCTTCTAGTGCACGCAGACATTAAGCCTGACGCAGTGGATGAGGCGAGCGCACTGAGCCCTGCTGTGGTCGAGGGCGTCAGGATCAGGAGCCCGAAGTTTGGCTGAGTCTGAAGCTCCAAATATGGTGCTGCTCCTTCACGGGGTCGCCATCCACTCCAGAACGTTCGCTCAGTGATGATTAAGGAAGCAGCAAGGGCTAATGCTGACACTTACCAGGATAGGGATGGGGGATGGCAGGAGTGTGTGAGAGAGAGAGAGAGAGAGAGAGGGAAAGAGACAGAGAGGGACAAGCGAATGAACGCACAAAAGAAGAAGGAGGGAGCATGAATTGCTTGGTTGAAAAAGTTCACAGCAGGATCACAAACCAAAACAGTGCAGGAAGAGGACAGACACCACTTATCCGCCATGAATGTGGATTTGATTTACATCCTCCACAAACTCTGATCCAAGTGTGGAACTCCAAGTCTGATCCCCAGATGCTGAGCACCAACAGCTCCACAGATAGCATGCTGCTGGAAAAAATAAATAACCATTACAGGTTTCTATTGGTTCCTCATGGCTTTGTAGTGGTTTGTAATGGTAGTCCATGTGTGTCTCCCATATGGGTCGATATCACAGTGCAAGGGGTCCTAAGCTGACCGTAGCCGACAAACGGGTCTTACGGGGTTACAGCTTTACTTAATAGATCTAATAAACCGTTCATATTTTGAAAACAGAGCAGTTACATCTTCAGTTTTGATGAATGTTCTATAACACCAGCTCTGAAGGTAGTTTTAGCAAGGCGAATCACAGGTTTAATATGAATTTGTTTACTAATAAACAGATTAAATAGCATGCAATTGTTGATATGGTGAAGTTTTATGTTCGGAGATTTTCACTGAGCAGTGTATGCATGTTATTTGCACTATAACGGTAAAACAGAAGGAAATTTCCTTCATGACAATAATGCATATCTTATCTATATGATCCAGCATCTCGCAATGGCAAGAGAAATTGACACTACCAGTCAAAAGTTTGGACACGGCTTCATGTTTTAAAGTAATGATGGACTGTCGTTTCCCTTTACTTAGTTGAGTGGTTTTTGATATAATATGGATTATTTCAGTTGTGGAATAGGGCCCTTTACTGTAAAAAAATTAATTAGGAAGGCAAAAAACTTCAATAAACTTTTCACAAGGTTCACCTGTTAATTGAAAAGAGTTCCAGGTGACGACCTCATGAATTTGGCCAAGATAACGGCAGTAGAATACAAAGCTGTCAAGGGAAACGCTGGCTACTTTGAAGAATATAAAAATAATATTTTTTTTAACAATTACTTGTTTACATCATTATTTCCTGTGTTCTTTCACAGTTTTGATGTCTTCAGTATTGTTATAAAGAATAAAGAAAAACCTACGAGTAGGTGTCCACACTTTTGACTGGTACTGTGCATGGACTTGAAACTGTAGGTGTTCCAGATGATTTGGTGAAAAACAACTTGATGCCAATCAGTCTGTAACGTTAACAGTCAACAATAATTAAATGAGAGAGAGAGAGAGAGAGAGAGAGAGAGAGAAAGAGAGAGAGAGAGAGAGAGAAGGAAAAAAAACATGGCTATTTATTAGGGTGGTGTATAAGTTCATGGGCCTCTAGGAACAAATTTCATTCACAATTTTATAAAATAATACATAGGGTTAGTCTTCAATGTAATCGACATTAGATTCTATGACTTTCTGCCATTTATCTGGTAAAGAATGAATACTGTTGCGAAAGTAGAATTCAGGTTTTGAGGAAATGAATTTTTCTATACAATTTTGCATGTCCTTGACTTTTATGAAATGCTGTCCAGAGAGTGTAAGTTGCAGTCACCTAAACAAGAGGAATCTGATGGCACGATGTAAAGGTCAGTGTGCGGGACGCGGTAAACTTCCTACCCAAGGCTTAAAATCCCGTCTTTCAACTTGTGGCCTTGTGTTGTCATGAAGGGGGATGATTTTCTTCTGTGAATGGCTACTGGATGATCGTAGTTCCTCATCATTCACTTAATTAGATCAATTGATCACTGTAACATTCAGTGTTTGACAGTTTCTTCAGGATGTAGCAGCTTGTAATAAAGATGTAATGTAGGTGTTAAGCCACTGAATGATATTTCTCTCTGAAAGAGCTTGTGGAACCCACCTACCAACTTTCAGAATCTTTCCCATTGCCATCAGGCATCACTGTAGAACGCTCCATACTCTAATGTCTTGCCAGCTCTCAAGTCAAACGTGCCACATCTTCTTCCAACAGTTTCTGCAGTTCCTCCGCTTCCATTTCTTTTGGTGTGCCACTTCTTGGCTCATCACCTAGCTCCAATTCACCTTTTCAAAACCATATGAATGCTGATTGTAGCGTTGCAATAAATTTTTTGTCTCTTGCTTCCATTGAGTTTTTTCCACTATTGTATAAGAACAGAAGGCAATGAAGAGTATGAATTGCTGGGCTCCATGTTTGATTGATAAACTACCTAAAAGACCTGCTTTTAAATAATGATACTAACCAGGCCACAAACTTATGCAGTACCCTTATACTTACTTGTGACTGCTTTCATTTTTACTTGTAATAAGTGCAAGTAACCCAAAAGGAGTAATCATTCTCCCTAAGAAAATTACAAACCAAATTCTTGGCTACAAGTCCATTGGTCAGTTTAGTCATTAGAATTATTCTCTTACTAATAATATTCAGAATTGTTCATTATTTTTCTTCACTGATCGATTCTTACCTTCACAAGATTTCATGAGGTCAGCTTATACCCTACTCGCGGTCAGTCGGCACAAAAAGTAAAAAAAAAAAAAAAAAAAATATCAATAAAAATAAAGTTTGCAAGCCAAAGCATTCTGAGGCACCTATTTCAGCACAGAGCATCCGCACATGACGGAGCGAATTTCTAAAGCGCTTGCCGCTTTCGGTCTGCATGTTGGGGTAAGTAACAGACACCGTGTCCGAACTTTACAGCAGAGAAAGCTATCTTAATCGAACACTGTGTCCTCCGGCTCCATAAATGCTACGGCTAATCTGATGGACTGGCTCAGAGCTCCACATTCCTACACCAGTGCTTCAGTAAAATTCACCAGAAATTAATTCTGACAGACAGAAAGGGTCAAAGTCAAACTCTTTAATCTCAAGCTCTAAAACTGTTTCTCCAGCTGTAAAATATTTCAACTTAAAATAAAGACATATAATGAAGTGAAACACACTTAATCCTGATGGCATATTAGCATTCACACACTTAGGAAACTAAATCTATTCCATTTTTTTTTTTTTTACTTCAGGTCTACTTCATTCAGTGTTAATGTGACGTTCCTACAGCCAAGGACACCAGAATGAACCTCGATGGTGTAACTTGACTCTTTAACGATGCCAGCGAGTGATGTCCACTTTGGGTGAGTGCTGTTTTGAAGAGAAAGTCGAGTATCTTTCTGCTCAAGGCTGTTCCACTTAAGCCTGTGTTTAGCTAAGTCGAGCCTTTAAGCAGACGGAGGGTTAGAGAAACAAATAAACATATGAGCTCCCTCCTGAGACCGGGGTCAACTTCACACACACACACACACACACACACACACACACACACACACACACACACACACACACACACACACAGTCTCTAATATCTGTTTTATAGAAAAACTTGGAGCAAGAAATTTCACAAAGAACAAAAATACAGACAAAAGTGGGGGGAAAAAATTAAAGTACAAAAAAAGCATAAACATGAGAAACAGAAAAGAATATATAGAATGAGTACATCTTTAGCATTACCTTTGTCGGCTCTGGTTTTGGTGTGCAGGCCAGACGCCTATAAACACCCCCTTTCCTATTCAAGCGCACAAACGACAACGATTCATGACAAATTGGGGCTGAGTGACAGAGAGGGGGAAAATTCTTTGGGGCTTTAGGTGCCATTGGAGAGCGAAGACAAACACTTTAGAGACAGATCTCCTGATTAAGAGGGGCAGCAAATGTCAGGAGAAAGGCAACACTGCCGCGTCTGCCGGTGGGAACTAATCTATCTGATGTCTCGGTGCTCAGGGGGCTATTGAGAGAGGCGCACTTAAAGAGTCAAAAGCTGTCACTTTGCCCCGTCAGATAAAGAGACCCTCTGTTCAGCAAAGTGGCACCTTATCGCAGAGGAGTGGCGTGCAGCACTGACGAGAGGACAAATGCGCTGAAAGAGGATGAGAGGTCTTTCTCACTGGCTGAGATCTCTCATAAATCATTCACAAGGACATCCCATATACAGCTCCGCTAAGGGACACTATTCAGGAAAAGTGTCACAGCTACAATAGCTGCAACTGAAGAAGCTGCTCCTTCCTGACAAAGGAAACTCTTGCCATTTAGTCTTTTATACAACTCTGTAGGACGAAAATCTTGGGGTGGGAACCTTAATTCGTCTTGGATACAATGCATCTGGTATAAACATGAGTTTCAAAAAGTAATATTAACAGGAAAAAGACTGGGATTGACATATTCCTGTCCATAGTGGGCGGTGGGAAAAAAAAAAAAAATCAAAAATCATGCATCATGCTGTTTTATTGAATAGACTACATGAAACTATGGATTGCCCACGTAAAGGAACACTCAACATATACAGCAGAGCAATGCCTCTACCGCCTCTTGTTACTAATCTGCATGTCTGAAATTCTCTTAAAAGATGTCTGAATCGACATCAAAATCGCCTAGTGGCAAGGAGAGGTCAAACAAAAAATCCTGAAAATCACTACAACTGATGTTTATCTATTTGTATTGTGGTAATGAAAAGAAAAAGAAGAAACATTTTCAAAAACAATCTTATAAATCAATTATTCCACCCCACATTATATCCTCAAAATGGTCTATTTTTTCTGTAGTTACAGAAGCATCCTTTATACACTATATGGACAAAGGTTTGTGGACAAAGGTTTGCGTTTTGAACATACCATTCTAGATGTAAACCCATTTTGCGGTTATAATATCCACCACTCTGCTGGGAAGGGTTTCCACTGGATTTTGGAGCGTGGCTGTAGGGTTTTATCGATTCAGCCACGTGGACATCGGTGAGATCAGGCACTGACGTTGGGTGAGGTGGCCTAGGCACAGTTGATGTTCCAGTTCATCCTACTGTAAAGGTGTTCAGTGGGGTTGAGGTCAGGGTTCTGTGCAGAGCAATCGAAAACTTCCACTCCAATCTTGGCAAACCATGTCTTCATGGAGCTTCGCTTTGTGCACAGAGGCACTGTCATGTCCTGTAGTTCGACCCAGGGGAATTCTTAATACCACAACATACAAAAGACATTTTAGACAATTGTGTGCTTCCATCATTGTGGTAATAGTTTGGTGAAGAACCACATACTGTATGGGTGTGATGATCAGGTGTCCACAAACTTTTGTTCTTAGTGTACTTGCTCAGGCAGCAATGTTTGGTTGTAACCAGAAAGTTTCACTTCCTGAATGCCATGTAGGCCGCGTACAGCTTTTAAAGAAAGCCGGAGGCAAACCAGCAGGGTCAGATAGAAAGAGCAAAGAAATTATCAGGAATTCAAAATCTTAACATTAATTCAGTGCCCGCTTGTTTAAAGACAGACAAGTCAAAAAAGGGCAGAATCATGGACCTGGAAGTACTTTTTTTTTTTTTTTTTTTTTAAAGAAGCCACTTCCGCAGAGTGTGTCCAAGCCCCAAGCCTAGAAGCTTGTATGTTGAAGGAGTCAAGAGCAGAAGAAGAAGCGGGGGCTTCCGAGAGCAACAGGGTTAAAGAAACCCAATCCTAACTGTACATTTCAGGACAGATATAACCAGATACGGCCGCTCGTTCACGGTGGTTCCTTATGAATAATGGAGAAGAGGAGCCTCTATGCTCCTCTGGGTTTAACAGACCGGCCTAATTTGTACCTGTTGAACTCTCACTGTTATCACAAACCCTCATCGAAACCACTTGAAGCTAACTGTATCAAATCAAGTCTTCTTTTCATTATCGGAGGTTAGAAAAATAATTCCTGGTTCATTTCACAAGCTCCCCGCTTTTCAATGAATTCTAAAAGACAGGAGATATAAATATAATATTAAACATATGGGACAAGTTTTTGGGAAAAGCAGAGCTGCGTTTACAGAAGGACTGTGGCGGGTCAGGTCTGTGCGGAGTGGATCTCTCTATACTGACTACAGTAACACACGATAGCCAAGAAAAAAATAAACCCGAGAGGTTTTGGGTTTGGAGTGCTGACATTAACACAGGGACAAACACTGTAAAAGTAACACAAATGACAAAAGCAACTTACCTGTAAACGAATGAGTTGGTGAAAAAATAAAACGCATACATTCCTCCTTTAGCCTAAATGTCATTAATCAGCCAGGACATGTTTAATATCTCAAGTTTGTATTCTTTTCCCCCCCGCTTCCATTAGAGATACAAGCCTGTAGGTGGCATGTAAGTAAAGCTCATATCCAGCGTTTCATCGGTCTGCATGTGTTGAGCTTTTCAGTATCTTACAGTGTGTATTATCTACACAAATGGACATAAGGACATCACAAAGAAAAACAGTCACAGCTCATCTTGATGCTGAATAACTTCACACTCCAGTTACGGCCCAAAGCTTGTACATTAGAAAGGACTCAGATTATATGATGTGTGATGCAGTTTATATAAATATATTTATGCACTTATGTTAAACAATTTTACTGACCCAAATACTGGGCCTGAAAAATTTATGAAGGTTGTATGGAAATTATTTAAAAAGGGCAAAAATTCCTGCTACATTTAAAAAAAAAAAAAAAAAAAAAAAAAAAAAAAAATTCAAGATCATCTTCACACCCATATGCACATGTTGGTAAACACCAACTGTCCATAAATTACCAAGCGTGATCATGGGACAGCATGTTGATGCACATTAAACTCAAAGCTCACAGAAAGCTGAAAATGACCAAAACGAGCATTCTGAATTACAACACGTGCTAAATGTTCCACTAAAGTAGCTGTGCCCTTTGCAGCACATCGGCCACTATAAGCATGGTAAAACTCTTATAGGGCGCCATTACTTTTCTCCTAATTCAGTGGCTTGTCTTATTTGGCTTTGATTTATGAATTTTTTTTGGATGTATTAAATCACTGTGAAACAACTGTTCCACTGTGCAACTAAAATAAATAATCGTTTCAGTGAAATTTCTACAGTATATATACTTGAATTAACTCAGGCCAATTATACGATATAATGCTGACCAGTGAAGCTTCATCTCAGTGAGTCATCTATTACGTAAGGAGCTCTTGTAGGATACAAACGTTTCTCCGAACAGGATTTTCCTGAATGATTTACGAATAAAAGTGTCTTTAAATGTCTTTCTGCGACGACTGAGGCATGCTGGAGATTCCCTTTCTTGTTAACGATACAAGCATCCAAGTTCAAGAAGCGAATGTCTTGCTTGATGGATTACATTTGGCGAAACAGGAAAACTGTAAATTTAATTCTTGGACAATCTGATACTTTTACCAGGCTGTAGATTTAAGTTAAAAAAAAAAAAAAAAAATACAAGTTGTTTTAAATCACACGGATACAAAGTGTGGGCTTGTGGTGAGGAAGATTCATTTCCGTGTCGGAATCTCTAATGCGTGGAATGTTGCGGAGTCCACTTTCAGCTGTCACTACAAAGACGGCGTCCATCACTTGGGCCGGAACGGGTGCGAGCTGTAACAAATCTGACCCTGCACTGTTCTCTGATCTAAAGCCCTTCAGCGGTCCCACTGGGAGAGAGACGAGACCCTCCACATCTCTCACCTCAAAATGGTAAATTTTCCTGCAAACAAAGCCTGACGAGCGTGGAGGAGAGTATGAAGTAACATCACACTCCATCACAGCTCTGTCAACATTCTGCACGGACCGGAGACGCCCCTAAACACACCTTTACCCCGGCCCTCTCCTCCTCCCTGCTGCTTCTTACACTGAAACGCAAATGTTTACAGAGCGATGTTGTGAAGGGGAATTTCTGTAAAACACTTTATAATTGAGTCTGAGGCCTGACGAACCAGCAGGAACACTTTTAAACGCGATATGCTCCATCTTTACCGTCAAAAAAAACACACACACTTGCATGATGGTCTCTGTTTTTAGCATTCCCGAAAGATTAGAGCTCAGGACAGCTCCAGATCCTGGACTAAACAAAGCAACGCTCCATGGCTAAAGAGGACTTAATATTGACTCTTTCACTTTTATTCCACTACCAGAGTTCGCTCACCTTTCCTGCAAGATCAGCTTGTTCTCCTTCTTCCACAGGTCTTTGAAATCAGTGGAGAACTCGTGCCACACTGAGAAGAACGTGTTGGGTGAAACCTCCTTCTCGCCACTTTTAGGCTTCACAGAGAAGAACATGGTCAACTCCAGGAACCTGGGAGAAACAGACAAATTAAGAAAACTGGTTAGGGACCGTTGTCAACAAATCAGAGTAATACAGCTGCAAAATTATCAATAATTTCAATGCAATCAAAATTTCTGGCTTCCTTAATTAATTAAATACAATACAACCTAAACAGTTGATGTAATATTACTGAAAGGAACTGCTGTGAATAAACGCCAGCGATTTGAAAAAAATATTTTTTAGAAAATAAGCACATATCTCTAAAGATGTTCACCCCGCTTCAATTCTTAAATGCTGGCAGTGATGTGGTTCACACAAGAAGAAAACAAAATCTTTAAATCTTACCATGCATTTGAACAATGTTTTCGTCTGTGGAAAATACTTCAAATATTGAAAGACAAAACTAAAATTTAGGACTTGATCGGGTTAATGTACAAAAAAAAATCCTGCAAGATTTTAATGGATTAATCAATCACAGCATGCTCTGATGGCGTCTACGTGTTTTAAATTCTGTGGTCTTATCAGTGTGAATAAAGTTTTCTTTTTTTTTTTTTTTATATTGTTTCACAGAACACAGGGAGGTGAAGGAGGCTGAACTCATTATAGCCAGGAATGCTAAATATACAGTAAATACAATTAGACTCAAAACAAAATAAGGCACCACGTTATACACCCAGTTAACATCGACTCAAAAGTAGCAGTCATTTCTGTTTAAACAGAGATGAGGCAGTTTCTGCTTATTTAAAACAATACAGCTGGCTTCTGAATTGTCTGAATAGCAGTGATAATATTCTCAATACTCAAACCATAATTATATCACGATGTGCATTTTAGACACTGCAGTGTAAAATACAGCCGTGTAGGTAGCAGTTTGGCCTGACACGCTTACTTCCTATAAATATATCTAATTGTGAGACATTTATGAGCCTTTCCATTTACTGCCACCCTGAAAATAGACCCTGCTGCTTACTATACAGCCGACCGTTAAAGTATCAAATTCTGAATAAACTCCAATGAAACCTTAGCCACGCTTCAGCGCTATGGGAGCGCCGTTTTTTGTCTGCAACTCGATTACTACCACTTTAATGTTTTGACTACACGTCAAATTTTATAGATCATGTTGACCTAAACATTACAGCATTATTCCTTACTGCTCTGCTACCACAAGTTAGGCTTGCTATATCTCCATGGGCCACCCACGGTACAGTTTTTCTTTGCATAATTAGAGTATAAAGACAGAATCGAATTCAACCGAGTTAGAACCAAATTTAAGCTAATTTGTCATAAGGAAAATATGAATAACTGTCAGCGTGGAGCACGAAAGCTGTACTGCTTTACCATCTGCGGCACACGACTCTTGGCTGGAGATATGTCGGGTCGAGTCGGGACAAACGGACACGCGGGTGAGATGAGGTAACGTCGGTCAGCGCGCCGGACCTACCTGACGTTTTACTGAGTTTATTCTAATGGCCCATAAAATATATGTGCATGTGTAGCTTTACGTTGACTCAATGTTTTTTCTGGTTAGACTCCGACTACAGACATGTTTATACTGTCTGTGGATCCAAGCTACTACTTCATACCAGAATGCCAAATTTACAACCTGAACAACCACATTATGTGGGCAAGTTTTTTTTTTTATTTTATGGTCAAGAACCATTTTTATCATTGCCTCTGGAAC
>JAOVYU010000067.1:5916135-5933602 GCA_025674565.1 Synodontis membranacea
GGGGGGGAGAGAGAGAGAGAGAGAGAGAGAGAGAGAGAGAGACGCTGATCCTTTCCAACCGGTGAAGTCAAGAATTTGAGGAATGTCAATTGGAAGTCAATTCCTGGGAACATGGTCTCTGATATGGTTCCACAAGGAGATCTCTAAACATCATCCTTCCAAAACTGCAGCTTTTCCACGAAATGCAAGTGTGCGCCGGGGCAAATAAACAAACACGCACTGCTGAATAACGCACACAATCAGCGATGCGATCCGCCAAAAGAATGCATGATATTCAAAAGCCCTTAGGAAATAAGCATCGTTCGTGAACCTGCCTTCTAACTTAGCACTGTTTAAAAGGAAATGAGAGCAAATGGCTTGCTTCAATTAAAGCTGCAATCACTGAAGGCATTAATAAGGCATTATAAGGCAGCACAATTGCATTTATTCGGGATGTAATACTGGGGACACCTGACCACTGGCCAACACTCTGCAAAACTTTTTCCCTTTAATAAAAATAGACGCTGGTATAGGTTCTTTTTTTCCTAACGGTTGTCGAAACAATCACCTTAAAATCATTTTATAATTATATTATAATTTTACATCACGAAACCATCACACCTTCAGGGAGTGTGAAAAACGGTTTCAGGACAGTATCAGTCTGAAGGAATGCATCCTTACTGTAGGTGTTTCCTATAACTGAATGAAGCTTTTTTTTATTAGTTTTACACAACACAAGTTCAATATTAAAGCTAATTTGATCTTGGTGTATTCTGCTTTTTTTGTGCATACAGTTTTAAAAAGTAGTTGCATATAAAAAGTTTTAACACATCTTAAGCAATTATATATTTTGTATCATGCATTATAAATATCCTTTTTCGAAACTGCAGAGATAGTATGTATTATAAGCATCCCTTATACACATAGAGTACCAATCAAAAGACTAGAACACATCTGCTCATTCACAGGTTTTAATTATTTTTACTGTTTTCTAAAAAAGAAAAGTTTCATATTTTAGATTCTTCAAAGAATTCAGCTGTGTTGTGTCAAGGTAGTGTTGGTAAACAGTAAAAAGGCCTGTTCCACAACTGTAGTAAAGTCGTAAAGAGAAATGACAGTATAATATTACTTTAAGACATGTGGCACCGTAAGCCAAAAAATTAAAAATAAATAAATAAACAATTTATTAATTAGAAGGTGTGCCCAAACCTTTGACTGGTAATGTATATGAGAAATATCACATTCGTGAATCCAACATTTTCTACAATAGCTCAGAAACAATTCGAGTCAAATAATCAGAGAAAATAAACGTTAATTTTATATATATATAAAGGCAACAAAGGAAATATCAGATATGGTTAGATTTGTGTATTTTTAAAATCATTCTAATATGATTTAATATGTTTCTAAATATATATACAAATATAAGGTTATTTAATGTATTTCAGCGGATTGACTCATTTTAGGTTTGTTCTATTGCCAAATGATTTTGATATTTTTTTCTGCATTTATTTCTAAGCCAACAGTATAAGAATTTCAAACTTATCTAGAAGCAAGTTGAATAATCTTTTATTTGGCTTATTGTAATGTTACAATAGGGGGCACTAGATAAATCTGTTGCTCAGTTCTGATGATTATTATGAAATGTTTCACATCAGAGCAGACAGCAGCGAGAGGAAAGAGCAAAGAAAACAGTAAGCATGAGCATCAGAATGAGCATCAGCTGTCTTTTGCCTTATTTGTTCCGTCTTTCGTTTTTTTATAGCTGCTTCACATAAACATCAAGAAATTGTTCTGATACAGAAGTTCATTATATAATTGTGCATCTCACCGAGACGATGAACACTTTAGAAAGTTGTGATGTGCTCCGACTACGGCACAGTGCTTCAGCGTGACTGACTCACCTCGGCTCACAAACTCTTCCATTTTGTCCTTGAAGGGCTGCTGGTGCTCTTCAGAGGAGACGCTACACACCTTCTCCACCTCTGCAGTGCATGCTGGGTTAAAAGAAAATCAATGGGAGACAGGAAAAAAAAAAGAGAGGTCATATGACTAAAAAAGTGAATTGAGGTGGTGATGAAGAGCAGGTCAGGATAAAGATGGGGCTGAGGCACTTTTTATGTCTGATATTTCATATAACTAATGCTGAAACTTCAAGGAATATTGTGATGTTGAAATGCTTTTAAGCATTATTGTATGATCAAACAAAAAATGTAAAAAATGTAAAATGTTAGGAAGCTGGGAAAGACGGCTTCACACAGATATAACACATGGGAATTTCAGGAATTTGAAAAGCTTTTTACTTTTTTTTTTTTTTTTTTTATAAATGTGCTTGGAAAAGTCAGCCAGTCTCAATCATCTCTGTACCAGATGAAGTGTTTTTCCCCCTCACTGCCAAACAGATGGATATTCTAACTGTCATGCAGGTGTCATGTAATATTATTGTCTTGCCTTACTTGAACCATGTTTACGCATTTCTCTATAAAAAAGTGCTATTTACCGCAACATTTGGAAAATCGTGTAATCACAGCAATGAGTTATCACCATCCAACAACTGATTATGTGTAGCTATAAAAACCCTGACTTTGCAAGCTCCTTCTACACAGCTAAGGTGAGAGCTATTTGGCTCTTAAAGCAATATTCACCATTAGACCTGAGATAAATGCATGCTTTTGACAAGGGCGGAATAAAAAGCTTAAAAATATCCTAAAAGCAGAAGAATAATTCATTTATGGTGAAACACAGATTAACATCTGTTGGGCTGTCATGCACCGTACTGCGCAGTCGATGAACTGGTCCGCAACAATTAGATGACAAAAATCCTTCCGGAAGCTTCAAATGGAAAGATCGCAGAGGTGAACGAAATCTGGGCCTCGGCTTTCCTGCCAGAGCGTCTTTGATCAACAGGCAAAACATGGCACAATTACACCAATTATGATCAGATGGGCACGAGTGAACCTCTGTCAATTTCCTCAGCCATAACCGCTCACGGGCAAACGTCCCACTGTGTTGAACAACGCGTGCTTAACAGAGGATGTACAACAGAAAAGAAGCATCAGTTCAGGGTGTATGTTAAAATAAGCACAGAGTTAAATTAGGACAGAGCACAGAACTGGGAACGGAGAGAGCGACTGGGCTTCAGTAATAATATTATAATTAATTAATATTAAAAAACATTTGCTGTAAACTGTTTTGTAAAACCTCTTAAGGCAACTGTTAGATGCTATAGTCAGTTTCAACGTGGAAACATCATTAGCACGTCACAACTTTTAATATTTCTTGTAAATTTCTTGTCCAAGATTTTCCAGATTACAGAATCTCATCGATTTCACGGCTTTGGTGTATACAGCAAACACACGTTTTTTGAAAACGATTTGTCAGAGTTCCAAGCTGTGCCATCAACCTGCCATCTCGTATTTTGTAGTCCGCATAATTTTTTATTTGATGGACTGCTTTTAATTTATTTCCACTTTGTTTCATTATTACACCCTTATGAGGAGCTCAGTACGTACGACTGGATATCCTTGAGTGTTTGTATATTATTTAATAGTCACCAAATGTGCGCCAAATGTACAATGGAATTCTTACTTGCATGTTGGTCCTCAAGAGCACGAATTACAACGCTGACATTGTTCACCCGGTTACAGATAGCATGAATGGGGCCTAAGGCAGATCGTTCCAGAAGCTCTTTAGTACACACTGATCTCAGATGTGTGTACGTGTGTCCCCGTGCCTGCGTGGCTTTCCTCCGGGTGCTCCGGTTTCCTGCGTATGTCTTACAGGTTCCTGTGAATGAGCTGTTACTATTAAATAATTTCCCTCAGGGATCATTAACGTTCTCTCGCTCTATATCTATCTATACACACTGATATAAAGCAGAGATTTGCACTGTATTACAGCCAAAACTACTGTCAGATCTGCTGTTACAGTAATTTAATCAACCTTCTAATATGAGAATTTAGCAGCTGTATAAAGTTGTATTATTCTACCCTGGACGTTCCCGCAGGATATCGAGTTCAGACCGGTTAACCCAGACTTTACCTCTTTAAGTTTGGCCATGCAGATGCGGCTCCTAGTTGTCCCTAAAAACTAACAATTAACTTCGGGGAAAAAATACATAGAAACCTATCGCGATCATACGCAAAAGCAAAGGAGGAGGTGGTACGTTTAAAGAGCTTCTATTAAAAGCTAACCTTCACGTGTTCATTGATCTCAGGCCAGCACAATGGTTCTTATTAAAGCCTGCGGTACACGAGTCACATGTTCACTTGGATCAGATGAGGAGCTTAGAAATTAGGACCAGATAAAGTGTTGAAACTTTCGAAAATTATTTAGTAGCGCTTTTCTGCAAGAAATTAACAATCCAACTATAAGGTAAATGGACATAATTCAATCCAGTAACTGTGGCCTCTAGATATTTACCTAACTCCTGCCTGCCCCTTTGGTCGTGTGAACGATCGTTCGATTCGTCAGCCCACAAACGGCATCCAAATTTGCACGGCCAATTACTTTGCGAGAGTCTCCTGAAATAGCCTGGCCTCTGATTGGCCGTGACCGGGAGCCGTTTGACCAGCGAGACCTTTGCTTTGTAGCCTGTCCGAGTCTGACCTGTCTGATTGATAGAAGGGGCATGAAGAGGGGAAACAGAAGAGGAATTTGAGGGGAACGAAAGCAGTCAAAAAAAAAAAAAGGGTGAGGGAGAAAGGAAGAGGACAGGGCCTGTTAACCATTTCAAATGTGTTAACAACTTCCAGCCCTATAAACGGCTGACCTTGGGAAATAACCTCATGCTTAAAACCCACGTTCAAAGACCTACATGAGCTTGGATGCTGGGCCAGCGTTTATGCCGATGTTTACGCATGGAAGTCGAAGCAATTTGAGCAGTGATTCGAGGCTTAAGCACTTAATTGGAGAAATAATTCATGCTGGACTTTTTAGGAACGAGGATCATTTTCCCAGTGTTTGTTTTATTGAATGATGTTACGAGGCTTTCTCAAGTCTCAAAGACGCACTTGGTGGTCACTTGCCACCACTATTCATCAACATCGGTACCGATGTCTGTCACACACTCACACTTTACTAGTGGCAATCAAACCGGCCAGCTACAAGATTGCGGAATCGTGACTTTATACCCATGGTCTCTGATGACAAGACACAAAAAAATATTGAAGAAAATAATAAGGAAATGAATTACTGATCAGTATGATGGTCTTCGAATTACACTTACTGATTTTATAAACACTTTTTTCCGTCCCCTAAACAGTAGTGGTTTTTGTGAAAATTTGTGTTTTATGATTTTTGTGGGTACACATACTGGATTATCACTAGTGTTTGCATCAGTATTTATTTTTTACATATTAATTGATGACATTTTATATCATGACTAAACTATATGAAAAATATATCGAACAATAAAAATTATGGCAAAATCTCATCATTATTCCCTGATGAGTAAAGACCAGACGAAACAGCTCTCTCTGTTCGGGCAGACAACCTAGTTTACTACTCAAGGGAATTCTCAAGAGAATCTCCCAGGAGAAATATCCTCCAGCAAAATCCATTCCGCTCCTGGATTCTAACAGGAATATGAATCAGGACACACACTGTGCTGGTCTAAACAAAGACATCTTTTCTACTGTTCTTGATGATCTTGATGTTTCAAATGAAAATAGCAGTCGTCACCACCACAGTTTAAAAAAAAAAAAAAAAATTAAACTTCCATCAATTTACAATGAGCATCATGAAACAGTCAGAAAATTACTAAAACACTGACTAAAATTAAACAAAAATTTCCAAGTTAGTGACGCAAACGTAATGACAAATTTCGGTAAGTAAATAAATGTATTTATGTACTTTAACAAACTTTGATTGTTAAAGATCTATCTCCTGGTTCATAATGAGAAGAAGGTTCATACATCAATCAACGTTGCTATGGACATTGTAAAATTGCAAATGGCACGGTAAACTTCTGCAACCTCTCTGGCCTGCTTTGGATCATAAACTACACAAAGAGCATGGCAAGCAAAAGACTTGGCAAAATGCCATCCAAGATCAAGCTGCAGTTTGGAAAAAGTCAAACTACTTTAAACATTATGCCCCTGGATCTTTACTCCTTTTATTTGCTACTTTTTGCATTATTCGGTCTCTCGGTGCCCCAATCTCACTCTCTTCATCTCATTCTGTACTATTAGTGCACTTTCCTTCGCTTGCTCTCTCTCTCTCTCTCTCTCTCTCTCGCTCTGTAGGGTAGTCATAACAGAGGTATGGGAGCGCTGCCGGGTCTGATTGGTGCCATGCGAGATCAAACGGCTGCCAGAGACCCATGCAGCGCTTCCCTGCAACGAGACGACAAACTCCACAGCTAATAGCAGAGGAGCCACATCTGACGAGCGCTGTGTGTGCGCAGCAGAGTGCAAATGTGTGTGAGAGCACAAGCGAGAGAAAGAGGGGAAGCGTGCGAGACATGAGGTCAATTGAGTAAAAGCTTATTTATTCACACTTCTATGTGAATAAACTAAAAGCAGACATAGATTAAAGAATATACACTGCCAGGCTAAGGTCTTTTTTTGAACAGCTGGAGGTGGATGTTTTATTGGTGCAAAATGGAAAATAAAGCAGAAATACAAAACAAATGTTCTATCAAAGATCACCTCTTAGTGCTTATGCATGAGAAAGTGCTCTGATTCAACCAAGTCTCTAAATAAGCATTTAGAGAATAAACGTGTTTACTGAGGATAAGTGGACAAAAAAAGTTGGCTTGTTGCCATGGGGGCGTTTATTTTTGACATGGTGTGCGTCTACTTGTCCTCTTAAAGGCAGCAAGAGGTTTTTTTTCTTTTTTTTTTTCCCAAAACCAATACAGCAGTTCTTCTATGTATTCTAGCACCATCATATGAAGAAAAAATGTAATTCTCTCCTCATGGGCGTGGTCTCTTCCAGGATGACTCCGCCCCATTCACAGTGCAAGTGGGTTCATTAAAAGGTTTGATGTGGATGAAAATGATGCATCTAGTATGCTGCAGCCTTCACACTCATGATTAGATGGTGTTAGTCTGTGCACTTCTCATAATCACCGAGACACCAACAAATTTAAGAAAGTGCTTTGGAAGAACGGTGTCGTGTTCATCACATCATTACACATCATGCAGGATCATTGATGAACATTGATGAACATTGATGAACGGACGTTTTGGTGGCTCACATTGGCCCTTTAGGTAAAAATAATAATAAGTAAAAATAATAACAATAAAAAAAACAGCACTTTTAAGGTATAAAAACTATAAGTAAGTGTGCTCAGAGTGCTTCAGTCCTGTACGAGAGACAGATCAGCTCTGATGAGGCACCATCATCCTCAAGCCTTGCCCCAGAGGAAGTGATTGAGGGAGAAGTGTTCCGCACTCAGGAGTGCTCTCAGGGAATAAGGCTGCAGGGCCAGATGGTTCAGATCAGACTCGACAAGGAGCCTAAATGCAACCAGCAGAGGATCGGCGAGATTGGCAACACGCAAAAGCCGTTAAGATGAGAAAGGACAAAAGACACGACTTTAGATTTGTCTCAACCACCAATTCGAGACAGGAGGGACCACAGGCAGGGTGTGTGTATGTTTGTGTGTGTGTGTGTAGCAACTCATTTTGGGGCCATTGTGACTTCAACTGAACACTGATTTATCTCGGATGATTAGTGCTGTGGAGTAGACGCGTGGTGGACAAATAATATGTGGCGGTGCTGAACACTTATTGCTTACAGCTGGAGGATGGGAGACGGTAGCAAACCCTAAAGTAAGGAGGAGATGAGAAGGCAGAAAGAGAAATCACCTAGATATCCTTATCGAGGTAAAAAGATTCGAAAAGGACACAGAGGTATAAACAAAGAGGGTATGAAAGAGGGGAAGGTGGAAGGATGGGCTGAAGGTGAGAGACAGAGAGAGAGGGAGAACCTGCAGTAAACACAAATACAGAGAGTGGGAGGGTGAAGGAAAGAATAAAAGTCAAATGACTAAAGATTACCGTTAGAAGAAGAAAGAAAGAAAAAATAAAAAACCTACTAAGCTTGCTTTTAACAGAAACTCTTACTTTGTCCATACTTCAGGGTTCTGACTCTTTTTTACTAGCATTATTTTTTTGTTCCCCAGGAAAACACATTTGATTATGTAACTGTGTATGTCTTGAAAAGCTTATCCGGTTTCCCTAAACTAGTTCCTTGTAAGTGGAGAATTGAATAAGTGAGTGAGAGAAAGGGACAGGATGAGTGCCAATAAATATCAGAGTCTAACTAATCTGGTGGCCCCGAGGCGGAGCGCTTTACCTCGCAGGTCCTTTCGCAGTTTCAGCAGGTCTTTAGTAAAATCCTCAAACTTCATTTGAGATGACTGGAACAGGTCGTGTGGCTCGGGCAGAGGATACACGCACGTCTCACGGCCAGCGTCCTGAGAGCACACACACACAAAAAGTGATATTTACTTGGAAGGACTTAAACAGCACTTGAGTGACAGAAACAAAGATACCAAGCCACTTAGAAAAAAAAATAAATGTTTTGGTGCCGAGTGGTGGCGGGGGGGTTCTTTAAAATACATGTGTATTCATGAAGACAGTATAAAGGTTACCACACACACAGCGAGAGTCTTTGAAGTGGTCCTACTGGTAGTGTATGAGCACGAGATAACAGTGCTGTGGGGAGGGCAGGCAATGTTGCGTAGCTGGGAACAAGACCGCAAGTGACCACGGGCTCAAAACCTCTCTTTCGCTCACTCACTCACACACTCTATATTACACAAGCTGCTCACCATTTACACACACTCACACATGCACACATGAGAAGGATTAAATTAAAGAACCTTAAAGAACCCCTGAAGTCACTTCTGGAGACAGAAAGCTCATTTTGCATAATAAATGCAAACAGGCAACATGGTGTTAAAACCATTTGCCACATAATTGAAATGATGTGTGGTTCTGTGTACAGTTTGTGTGTGTTCTTGTCATTAAAGTAAATTTTGCTTAATAATAAATACCATCAATGATCATGATTTCAATACTGAGCAAAATAATCAATTTGACAATTATTTTGCAGTCCTGAGCATCATTTTAATAAACTATTTGAAAGGATTACATATTAAATGTTTACATCTCGCTTTGACAGTTTTAATGCTCTTGACACGATGCTTTATGAATTTGCTTCCTTTGAGCACAAATGATGCAGATACCTCATCAAAGTGTCGGAGGTGGTAAGCGACGATGTAAGACAGCAAACTTCTGGTGTTGTCCTGATGAATAACACAAAAAGTCACTGTAACCAAGACATACCCGAGAAAGAAGTAATAAAAAAAAAATGATAGTTTGAAAGTGTGATGCTCACGCTGCTTTTAACATCCTTGAGCTTGGGCAAGATGTCCAGTGCAAAGCCGTCCGCTTGTCCTCTGGTTCGGTTCCCTCCGTTCATGAAGTTTCCAAAAGCCAGAATCAGACCCAGAACCCGCATCACTCCAGAACCACTGTGTAGATTCTGTAGTGGGACAGAAATATGATCCAAAATAGAATATTTTTTTTTATTCCTAAGCCTGCTTACAGACACTTTAATATTGTATCTCAGAGGCAGAGTCTGGTGTACGGGCGAGTGTATGCAGAGTGCTGACCTTACACACTCTCTGAAGGATTTCCAGCTTGCGCACGACAGAGGAAATGCATTCAGAAAACGTGGACTGAAACAGAATACAAAAGACCCTTCCTGAGAACTCGGGAATTTGGGAGAGCTGGAACAGGAACCTGCACAAAAAACAAGACAAGTGTGTTAAATGAGGGGGGGAAACTGCACTGAAGTTCCTTTTTTTTTTTTTTTTTTTTTTTTTTAATAAAGAGGAAAATGATTTGAGACCCATTCTGATGGTTATTGGGTTCTAGCATTCAAAAGTGAATCTGCTTGGAACCTTTTATGCTGTAAGACAGTAAATAAAACCTTTAATAGGCAGAGATACACAGAGAGTGACAGTGGGTCAAAGAGACTGAGGCAGACAAGACAGATGGGCAGGCAGAGACACCCGAGTGAGAAACAGACAGACAGACAGAGAGAGAGAGAGATTGAGAGACAGGAGAAAGATGGTTGGACCGACAGACAGAGACCGACAGACAGAGAGAGAGAGAGAGAGAGAGAGAGAGAGAGAGAGAGAGAGAGGGGCAGACAGACATGAGTAGACAGATGAGAGAGACACATGGGTAGACAGAAGTGAGACAGAGACAGCCAGCCAGAGAGACAGCCACTTCTTACTGCTCAGGTTTGTCCAGAGGTTTGGCTCCCTCCTTCTCCTTGGTTGATTTGATGTGCTTGTCGATCTTCTCCAGCTCGTCTGTCTGCGCTCTCTGAAACAGCATCACAATCAGCACCATCACTGATTCATTTACATCACAGATTCAACAACTCTTAATGTCTGTCATTACTGCTTATGGAGAAGCCAACTTCTTTTACAAGTGCTTTTAGAAGAAACAAAACAAAAACACAAATTTGCAAAAAAAAATGTAAATTATGTTCCTCTATAGCCACTCAAAAGAAGTGATGAGTGAAAAAGTGAATGCAAAAATAAAAAACAATTGTTATTAGTATCAGTTATAATAATTATTACAACCCTGATCTCAACTCTAACAAGCGGAACTTGTAAATGCCAATGGCTTCAATGCCTTCTCCAAGCCTAGCTCTTCTTTTCACTAACTATGCCTTAAATATCTTTAAATGTATATTTCACACAGGAAGGAAACTACAGAAGGGGAAAAATTTAATAAATAAATAAATAAATAATAATTTAAACAGCTGACCTTCCTATAGCCTTGACTCAACTTGACCGAATTCTAAAAATCCATAATCTAATCAGTTTATCTTCTTGTTAGAATAATAATTATATGTACAGGAACATAAAATGACTCCCGTCTGAGATACAGCACTTACAGGAATCTCAGACACTACACAGTCAGTTTAATCAGTCATATCTCTCGGTTTCGGACATTAACTGACCCAAGCACCAAACTATCGATTCACCAAGAATATGGTGTTCAACAAGGTTCTGTTTTAGGTTCTGTTTCTTTCCAATTAAAGACAAACATCTTTGCGAGCATTTATGGGGAAACCTAAATAAAAACCTAACATCACATGCTGGTCAAAGAGATACCGATGGTGTGTATTGTATATCATCACAGAATGCAGCATAGTATGTTCCGTCACACGCAGTCGTATCAAAACGGGATTTAATCAAGAATTGATCAGCTTTGCTCTGGTAATGATACGATGAACAGCCCTGCAATATGTTTACCTGTCCGTAATCCTTCAAGGACACAAATGGTCCACGTTCACCCCTCAACTACACAGCTGCAGCAGATAATGATGGCCCAGGTAAGGACACGATCAACATGTTGTCCAGTAATTAAGAACTGATGACTCCAAACACGAGCGGGAAAACGGCATCAACTGTACTCAAGTATGTCGACGGCTATTGTTCTATTCTGCCCAGAATAGTCATCCAAAAACAGAAAATGCAGCATTCTGTTCACTTTGTAGGTCTGTAAAGAAAAACAAGCCTGCAGGAAAACCCCAAAACTCTATAAACCCCAAAGAAAACCATATGGTCTAAAGTATTTCCTCCTCTGCATGTCCTATAACATGACAGAAAAATGTGGTTGAAACACAAAATTATGGAAAATGCTGGGTTAAAAACAATGTCGGAGAGCCAGTCAAGTGAGATGCAGATGAGAGGGATACAGGCATTGCTGTGGGCCAGATGCTGACAAAGGACAGTTTTCTAAAACAAACTGTGGACAGACACTAAGACAGCCAAGTTTCCAGCTATTTATCCATCTGTTCATCTATCCTGCTTTCTTCTGTCAGTTATTAAATTTTCAGTCTTTACTCTCCATGTAATTACAACAACAAAAAAAATTCAATTCCAACATTTATTTAGAACATTTTATACATCACACCCCTCTCTGCCTCCTACTGCCCTCCCAAAATCATCCTTATATCCATCGGTCGGTCACCAGGGCATAGCGTAAGGGCACTGTCCTGAGTGTGTGTTGGGCTTTAACACGTTGCAGGGGTGGTGTCACATGGTCTTGCTTAAGTTTTTCTAAAGTATATTTTAGGATGTGCGTCCACATAGCATTTTTTGCCAGGACGGGCGATGGGCATGTCCACGTATAGCGATTTTCATCTGCAAAAAAGTGCCAGCTTCGTCAGAGTGCTTTATTTAAAAAAAGAGAGAGAAACGCTGCACATCAATTTTGCTTCCATAACAGCATCTTGAAAACACATCACCAGGAACCACCATATGACTGGCTAACCTGAAAAGGAGTAACCAGATGATTTGTTACGTGAAAATGAGCGACAGTGACGGCAGTGACGATACCAGCACCTTTCTGAAAACTTCAGCAGTTAGCGCATTGCGGAGCGAAGCGGAAAACAAAAATAAATAAAGTTTCCAAAACTTTTCCTCTCTGTCCAAGAATTCCAAAACTTTTCCAGGGCGTGGAAAAAGTCTTTTGAAATCCCAAAACCTTTCCAGGTTTTCCATGACCACGGCAACCATGAAAATATGGCAACTATTTCTTTAACGTGAAACAGTATTCAGAAGAATAAATAGATTTCAGAAGACACCTGGAAAACTCAACCCTAGGGTCCGCATGGTGAGATACCAACATTAATGGTGGAAGTGGGAGTGTAGAACCATGTGACACTGTGTCCAGAACTGAACAGACTAACGCCATTTCAAATACGCAGACTTTTGTCTATTTCTAGATAGTCACTGACTTAGCTAGTGTTTGAATTTTAAAAAGCACTTTAAACCTACTGAAAGGCCTAGATTAGAAAATATTTCTGACTGGTTTTTGATTTAAGATGCAGATCATGACAACAATCATCCTGATGGCAAGCAGAAAGTTTTAAAGAGAAATTTACAGAGCATTTGACTGGGAAACCAGAAGGACCGGGGTTTAGTTTTCTCGGGCGTGCCATTTAGTGAAGCTCATCTGGATGCTGCTCATGTAGCAGCAGCATACGCGCACGCACACGGGGTTAAAAGTGAAGTAAATTTACTCTTGAATAGCTTCACACAGCCTTGTGAACTCAAAATTTGAAATATGAGATATAATGTAAATAAATACATTATACATAATATATTGTATATAATTCACATCCATCTTAAGACGAGTCTGTGATGGTCAAAGTCACAGCAATAACTTCCATTAACCCCTAAATTCAGAACCCAAATATGCCTGGTCTGATTGAGATATATAAACATATTGTAATATTTCATTAACTGTTCCTTTAAAAAATGCAAACAGTGTTATCCCTGATAAGACTGCACACACGAGATCAAACTACCAGCTTTTATTCGTCATCGGGTCACGCAGGTACATTTGGGTGAAGTGCTCCTTTTCCAGAGAGCTCTGCATATTCAAGAGTAACGGCGTTAAGCAGGAGGAGTCACTGCATCCATCAGTGATGGATCCCAACGTCTGCATCAGACGAAAGCCCCAGTTCGTGTCCTTCCTTCTCGGCCTTCAAACGGCCCAATCAATCATGTTAAGTGGTGGACGCTCAGGCGCACTGGGATGTAAGAGCTTCTCCAGACTCCCTGAGAGAAAGTAAACACCTCGGTAAACATCCCACTCCAACATCAAACACTGCCCCGGCAGCAACAGACACCGACTGGAGCCTCAAAATGGCTGTCATCCGGAAAGGTGATCAAAGTGCGAAGAGACAGAGGGTTTTCTCTTAGCGCAATGAGAAGAGGGGAAAAACAAACAAACAAACAAACAAAAAAATACCCAGAGCAACAAGATACAAAAGCGTTGGTTTACAAGTTCGGCTCACATTTCGGATGACAGACCTTGGAGGACCTGGCAATGCCCCTGTGTAAGGGTGTGTCTCCATATGTGCCAGACTGTGTGTGTATGTGTGTGTGTGCGCGCACACGCATACATGTTTGAGGGAGGAAGACGTGTGAATGTAAACTCTGGAAAAACACTCTGCAGCATTAAGCTCTATCGCAGCATCAATCAAGCCAGGCGCATACTTCCACGGCACTTCAAACGGCTGCATCAAACGCGCTGATTAGCATTCAGCTCACTCCACCATCTGTCCGCGAAGGCACGTTCTGCTCTCCCTGCAATGCCTCCAACGCTCAAACTACCGCTAATGGGAAGCAGCCTTGCTCACACTCACTCACTTTTAAGCCTTGGGCATTCCGAATGGAGTCCATGACAAATATCAAAAAGACAATATGCAGATTTAAATGATACATCAGTTACTCACAGACACACTGTACAAATCTAGAAAGGGAGCAGCTTGTGTGAACTCGCACTCCGACTCAAAAAAACAAAAGGTTGAAAAAACAGATTAGAGAAAGATCATTAGGTGCATTACGGCTAATTAGCTTTTTCCAGCGTCTATTGCTCTGTCTGTTTTTACTTCGTCCTCCTGAACAGACCTGGAATCTGTAATTAATGAATGGGCCATCCAGACCTGAACATCTTAACGATTCTGCTCAGTCACGTTATTCTTGAAGAATCCACAAGCAGGAGGGAAGATAATAAATGTGTGCAAGTAGAGAGAGAGCTTTTAGCCAGTGTGAGATGGCATTTTCTGCCACCGAAGGCATAACGGCATCTTTTTACCACTCTTCAGACACTCAGAGGCCAACAGCTATGACCTGAAGCCCCACAACACATGGAAACTCTGTTCCACCTATTACCTACATATTGCTGGACTAAGCGAGTGTCTGATATTTCACACTCATGTAAACGTAACACACACCTACAGAAAAGGAGGTGCTTGATAAAGCTCCAGTATCAACAGGGTCAAGCCAGCATTGGTGGGGCACAACTTACGGAGCTCTGACTTTTACAAGGCAAACTCCCAGAAACGGCACACATTCCTGTGCTGTTGTGGCTTTTGCATCTTTTGATATTAATGCATTTCTCGTTTGAAGTTTCACAGACTTTTCCTCTGGGTTTAGAACCTCCAGAAGCATGTTCCAAACATCCTGATCCCCCCCCCCTTCCATAACTAGGCTTTTCAAAACTCACAACCGAGCCTGAAGGTCTTGGCAGTGGCTCTGAGCGCGGTAATTACAGAAGAAATGACAACTCGAATAAATATAATTAACTCAAATAAAATGCTGGATATAGGCATTTAAGAAGAACAGATTTTTATTCATTAAAAACATCACCATGCCTGCTGTTCCCACAATACTACTAATAGCTAGACGTGGAGATGCGTCTAAAAACAAATGAAAACTCCACCCTGAAACACATTAAATGTGCTGATATTGAAATATTTGAGATGATTTGGGTGTTGGTTGGTCCCTATAAGAAATTAGCGGTTGTGTGCTGCACTGAGGTCAGAGGGAGACAGTGCTAGTGCTGTTATGCTTTAGGTTACTATGAAAAACCATTATAAGTTATAGTCAAGTTTTACTGTAAGGTCCTAAGAATAAAAAAATCAAAAGCTTTTCTCACACACCATTTTCCACTTTATTTTATACAAAGTCTGAATTTCTGTTTTGCTGATAAGATAACTTTTGCTGATAAGAAACTAGTTGACCTAATCCAGTATAAAAATCAGGATATTTTGTACATGATATGATGAAATTTGAGGGAATTCAGCAATAACATGCACTAGATAGATAAATAACCCCAAAAGATCAACCTGAAATTGCAAATTCCTGACAAAAGGATAAACCACTAGCTCCACTTGTTAGATCGACTTTTGCAATTGTGAGCAAGCAACAAGTATCATTAAAAATCAATGTGGCCAATATTAGAATGGTGCACGAGTTAATGGCCTTTTTTGAACAATTTAGCGCCATCTTCTTTGAAGTAATCGCCGTTGGATTCAATCATTTTCGGCCATTTATCTGGCTAAGACTGAATTCCGTCACAAAAGATGGATTCAAGTTTTGAGGAAATTAATTAATCTACGCAACTTCGTTTAACCTTGACTTTTTTTTTTTTTAACGTTAGCCAGATATTGTAAGTTGAAGTGATCTAAACAAGTGGAACTTTGATGGTGCCGTGTCTCTTGGGTAGGCTGGATGCAGTGAACTTCCCATCCAAGGCTTAAAATCGTGTCTTTCGTTGCTTTTGCAACACGTGGCCTTGTGTTGTCATGAAGGAGGATGATTTTCCCTTCCCTTTGGTCTACCACTTCTTGGTTTATCATCTAGCTCGAATTCACCTTTTCAAAACAGTGAACCAGTTGTTGATCGCAGAAATGCTGATTACAGCCTAGCCGTAAACTCTGCAAATTTCGTCTCTTGCTCCTGTTGAGGTTTTCCACTACTGAATAAGAACAGAAGGCAATGATGAACAGGATTCTTGCTGGGCTCCATGCTTGATGGATAAACTACCTATAACAACTGCTTTAATGGGGAGTTTTGATAAATCATGAAATATTTTCTAGGCCACAAGCTTATGCAACACCATAATAATTACCTTCATGTATTGTCTCACTCTTCTAAGATTTAGAAATTCACCGGGTTCCTTACTGTTCTTTTATAGGCAAGTGAATAGGCTTCTAATTAGGCAAATGTAGATAGGCCCTTGGTACTGCTACACCACATTTCAACACCAAGTTCATAAACACCATCAGACCTGCCCTTACAAACATCCTACACTTATAGGATTAAATGATGAAATCAGTTGAAATCATGAGTTGGTCATGTTGCCTCAGGGTCATAGTGCCAATATCGTGGAAACGGGCAGATGTGTATCCGATTTGAGCTGTAAATAATCCTTAGTCTTTAGATACACCCGTTAAACTGATCAAATCTAAACACACTAAATAAATAAAGACAATGTGGGCAGAAAGGGAAGGACATGCAGGTATACGGAAGAGCAAGGTGAGTGTGAGGGCTTACATTCTCATACAGCGCTTGCAATGTCTCGAGGTCCACCACGGTGTTGTCCAGGTTTAGAATCGCTGTAGTGGAGAAAAAAGTAATGAGAGAGAGAGAGAGAGAAAAAAAAGAGAAGTTAGCACAGAGCAGATCTGCAGGAAACTTAAGAGAACTGGTGACTTTACAGATTGCTTTTCCTGCTTTGGGGTAAGTCACGTATTAAGTTAATGGAAAAGGAAGCTCATCTGAAATAGAAAAAATATAAATATAAAAGGAAAAAAAAAAAGAAAGCAATACGATTTCAATTTAGCTTCTCACAGATATTAAAGGCATTAATGACCACAATTAATCATATTTCAAGCAGAAACTTTGGCACAACTTTTTCCACAATTAAACATCCTAAACCATGATATTTTTGGACTTGCCAGAACTGTGAATAACTTTAAAGGCTTTAAGAGCAAAAAGAGCTCAAATATTACTCAAGCAAACCTCCAGTCCAGTTCTAAATAAAGGTGACATTATTTTGGGAGATACAAGCATGCACACACACACACACACACACACACAGAAACGGACGTACAGACAGACAGACAGGCACTGACACGCACAAACACTTTT
>JAOVYU010000067.1:5939192-5954274 GCA_025674565.1 Synodontis membranacea
ATAATGCTATTTCGGCCGAAAATTTTCGCCGGCCGAAATTTCGGTGCATCCCTAGTATATACAGTATAAGCACCAAAAAAAATTATAATAAGAGGTTACACAAAGTAAATTGCCACACTAAGAAAAACCCGTGCGAAAAGGTATTTTTTTTCCCCCTTAAATTTACTTACACAAATGTCATATTTATGAGATAATTAATTATGCATACGACATAGACATATGTCTATGTATAAATATATATAGATGGACGGGTTTCAGAATGGTGCAAAAAACAAACAAAAATTATCCAGTGAGAATCAGCTGAATCTCAAGAACTCTTTACAACCGTGGTGAGCAGAAAAGCATTTCAGTAGGCAAACATGCTGTGGCTAATGCCCTGCAACAGCTGAAGACCACATCAGGTTCCACTCCTGTTGGTTCCTTAGACAGGAACCTAAGGCTACAGTAAAACTATTATTGCCATCCAAGTTTCTGTGATTAAAACATCATGAAGATCCTGGGCTTAAAAGTCAGAAATAGCAACACATAGCACTGGGGAAATTCTTGCACGGTAGACGTGTGTGTGTATATACACAGATGCGGTCATAAGGCTAGGTCCACAGAGCCAAAGCACACACACAAACACACAAAGTACTATTACACTGGAAAAAAAGTTTCTTTTTAATCTTTTTCCTCTTACTCAAGCAAATTTGACAGTAGAAAAGTAACGTACATTTGCTGAGCGTCATTTAGCTTTATTCTGGCTGAATCTCAAACGAGGTACACTTTATTTAGTGCACTACCTTTACATTATACCCTAGTCAGAGTACCTGAGCGCATATGCCGAGTCATATATTTGAAAAAAGCACAACGTGGGCTAGGACAATGCATTCATTTCGTCATTTAGTCATTAAGCTAAGCAGATCTCTGGCTGATTTACTAAAAATAAGTTTGCACTTGTGAAATCTTGTTTAAACTTTGCACAATGGTACTCTGCTTTACGGAGAGTATTGGGATTAGGCTTATCTTAAACAGACCTAAAATCATCCAAGCTCCATTGTAGTCTAAACTGAAAACATTATATTGTGGTGTCCAATATCACATTGCATTTTTTCCCCCCTCATTGGGCAGCTCAGACTGCGATTGCTGAAGGAATAGTTTTCAAAAGGTTACACATTATTGTGATTATTTTGGAAGAGACTTTTTGGAAGTAAAGCACTTGCAACAAAATCTTAAGAGCAATCAGAGTCAGAGATACCAGATTTCTCACACAGAAGGCAAACTGTACTCCATGTGCGCGTGCACGCGCATGAATCCAAATGTCCTAATAATACAGAGACATGTGGAAATAACTTCTGCTAGACCTCAATTCAGAAAACGTTGCTTGAAAGAAACATATGGTCCCTTTAAAAGAAGCAACGCATCTTTATTTGTGGTTATGGTTTGGTTTAGGACGATGTTTAAGTGCTGGATTAGAGACATTTTAGCCCGATACCTTTAACCCATGTATTTGTGCATGTTTAGGTATAACAAATGGTCGATGACGGCTCAAAGTAAACCAAGCTGACTTCACTGGCTTCACTTCTCATATGGACTCGGTGATGTCATATTCCGTTTCCAGTCGAGTAAATTCTCGACGATGAAGACAAACGCGCGGCCAGCAGGGCTGTAGCCATCTCAACCAAACAATGGCTGCAGAGAACCTTACCTCACACACATGGTGGGGGTAAAATCTGCAGCCTGAAAAATCTGGCAACCACAATTATCGGAGGACATCAAAAGGCAGAGCAGAAGAGAGAAGCGGGAAATTCCTCTGAAATGTCAGACTGGATGTCTAACAAAGGAATCATATGATTACGCAGAGCTGAGCCCATATGAAACAAACCAGACCATGTGGATGAGTTAGGAGATGTATAAACACATTGATTGGATGAAAATTAAGTACAAATTCCCCTGGCACCAGTGTAAGATATACAACATTTCTCGCTAGTACGAGTGCTGTGCATTCGGGAGACGAAGGAGAAGGAAGAGGAAGGCTCCGTCCTATGTCCAGTATCTGCACTCGTTCAGGGAGGTTTGATGTGTCCAGGAAGTGGCCAGGCACCAAATCAGGACTTTCCTAAACATTACTGACACTTCTCATGAATCCTGACCTGTGAGAACCGTCTTTAAAGTGCTAATAAGAGGAAATGAAGAGTAAACACATTTACCACTCCAATTCACAAGCTGGCAATTTGTTAATTTAGGGATCAAAGGTCAAAGGTGATGACCAAAAATAGAGAACGTCATCCATTTGTAGACTTCCACTTATTCAGTCAAACGGGAATTTGATTCCTGAAATAAAATCGTAACCCATGTTAAAAAAAAAAAAAAAAAAAAGCTTTATTACATTAGAAAAATGTCATCGTCCTTCTTCAATATCTCTAGTGAGAGGCAGCTGATTGTTGCCATAGCAGCAGATGTGAGCTTGAGAGCTTCCCGTTCATTTGGTTTTTATTCATGTTTATTTGGCAATCCCTCAACGGTACCAAATATCCGAGTGAGGCAGAGGAGCATATTGTGTTCAGATTTCTTGCTCCACAGCTACTTATGCTACTCCCAAACACGGCTCCCTGCTGAGGGACGCGCTTCCTCGGCGTGTTTCAAAACGTTTCAAAATGTTTGCACTCAGACATCAAAGTCGCGCGGCTCAAATGTGTCCCCGTGCTAAGCGAGAGGAGGAGGACGGCGCTGGATAAAGCTCTGGTTGTTCAAGGAATTTTAAAGATCAGGAAACACTGGGTCGATGTGTGCTACCACGACTTGAAAGGCATCTAACAAGGTCCTTCTCGGCTTCTCCTGAATAATGCAGCCGACCGCAAACGTCCAGCAAACCTCACACCCCGCACATATGGTGTCGAAGTGTGCAAACCTGCATGAACACACACAACCGAATACAACTGGTAGTGACTGCTCCACTCTCAACTCAAACTCTCAAGGTTCATTCATGCTCAACATTAAATACTGATCTGCCTTCAATTAGTCTGTATTTATGCAAGTTTTCTATAAGCTTACGGATATGGATTTAACAATGCTGAATCACAAATCATGGGATCAGAGTAGCTAATAGCTCAAGCGAGACATGAGGAAATTGTAAAAATTGCAGATTTTTTAAAGGAGAGGTGATGCAACTTACTGAGAAGTCTTAAAAACTTCTATATGCCGTCACAACACTATGAAAGCCTGTTTTCGGCACAAAAAAATGTTTAATTGCAGAGTTCTCTCCATGAATCAGCGGCTTAGTTTAAAACCATGTGATGCTTCCAGTAACGAGATGAACTTTTTGAAACCACACCTAAAACAATCACAAAGACAATTCAAATGGCCATCCCTGATAAACACAGGCTGAGCAGTCTACTGTCTTCAACAGCAAAATGTCACTCTGAATTAAAAAAAATAATAATAAAAATAATAATAATCTTTATGCATGTGCATATGTGCAGTTTTATTGTACTTCTTGTTCTATACGAATTTCTCATAAGATTAAGTGGGTCTACAGATATACCAAACCATCCTGGTGCGTGTTATATTCTCACATACAAACACAAAGCAACATTTCTAAACACAACAAACCAGCAGGCTTGAGTAAAGACAGACTGCTGGGCTGCTTGCAGGAACTCCCAAACTTTTCATCAGAAATATGGATCTTATAATCCTGTTTACCCTTAGAGTACCCAGAGTCTGCCCACGGTCCCGCAGCTATCTGAGCATCAGCAGCAGATAACGCAGAGGAAACTCACTCGCTACCACCCAGAATGGACCAGACACGGTCGCGACTTCCACACACGTCACAGCCCGGACGAGCGCTCGGACGACGCATGGAACGTGGCCATACTGAGTAAACATAACTCGAAATGAAGAAAAAAAAATAAAAAAAAAAAAGAGCAAAGAACATTTGCTTTTCTTCTTTGACCTCCAACGTGATTCATACAGCTTTCGAAAGCATTTAGAGGTCAAACCGACTGAAATGAACCGAATAACAAAAATTCCTCGGTGGTGAACGATTTCCAGATAATAATTAATGAATAATTACAAAATGCTGAAATTCATGGCAACAGTTTTTTGATCCGTTACATCAAAGCCATGACCGATCGTGGCTGTTCCTAATAAGCGTTCCACAGGCGGTTCAACCAAGGGTGCGCGCAATGTGTACAACCGGCCGCGCTGACGCTAAAGTTAACCACTCAGCCTATTTTTATCATCTGTTTACTGTTTACCCTGCTCGTGTTTATATTCTCTTCTAGTACCCACCATGCTGTTGTCTGCAGTGGTGTTTATTACTTGACGTGTTAACGTTAACCTGTTATTTATTGTTTGTGCACCATTTACGTCCATCTGTGAAGATGTTTATTACTCTCCGCACCGGGTTTTTACTTTGGGAGTTCAAAACATTTATGCTTAGTGTTTGTTTATAATTCATGTTTGTGTTGCTGTATTTTATGTGCAGCACTCACCATGTTGGATGTCCTTCATGTCCAGGTGGAGGCTGGACATGAGAATTCCCACGGCCTGAGAGCGCTTGTTGTTTAACAGCTTCACCACCTACAGAAACACACACACAATCATCGAATAAGAAGCCTATATCTAGTTAGATACATCTTTATTCCAATTTTTGCATAAAAATTGTAAATTCAAAGATCAGTCAACCTAAAACTTTCCTGATCATTAACCTGATATCATGAACATGCAAAAAGCAGCAATGTCAATGACACCATGACAATGAGAAACCCTAGCTTACAATATGAATGTCTTTTATTTAACCCAATTGGTTTATTCACATTTGCATACAAAAAAGTGCATACAAAAGTTGCTTTTATTTTGTCCCCAGATGGATCAATCCATTTAATTCTTAACAGATAATCAGGCTACATGTAACCGTAGATTCCGGATGCTTAGTCCTGCTTCATTCTTTTCACAACCAGCATCAATTTAAATACGAGCGCATGCCACAGGGCCTGTGTCCACCTAATGCCAAAACATCTAGTACTTCCGTATTCCTTTGTCATGAACATGAAGTACCTGTTTACTTTAGAAAGGTTAGGCAAAACAATGAAAAATGAATCGTGCTGATTTCAAATATTTATCATGGCAACCCTATGACGTGAGATCATAAATAACCGGGTTGTCAGCGTCAGCCAGGATCAGACTTTCACTCTGCCATCGTTAACAGTGCTACCATCAGAAATCTCACCCCTTCGTGATTTTGACTGGCCAGAGAGAGAGGTGATTCTGACATGCTCGGCGGTGTTCCAATATATTTTATTATTTTCAACCGAAAGGAGTGCAGTGGAGGAAAAAAAAAAAAAAAAAGCTGGGGACGTTTTTACGCCAAGGACGCTGCATGCTGTAAATGCTGATCTTCATAGGATTTGTATCGAAAATGGATGCAGGAAGCATCTGGTGGACACAGGCCCTAATTAATGCAGACATTTTGAATGATGGTCACCATCTTTTCAACATGCACTGTACTCACATTTCACGGAATAGTAATACACCCACATACCTGAAAATGTACCATTTTACATTCATACATAGGCAAAGGTTCCCTATTGAAAAGAAACAGTGATGCGATGCCAGAGGGCGGATCTGATTTATCGGCAAACTATTTCATTTTCTCTGCAAGAATCCAATCATCCCTTTAATTACAATGTCTAATGTGGCGCTGGGGAATTAGGATGTTGATTACATTATTACTTGGTGGTGACTGCACTGGATTGAGACCTGGATTTCTATAAGGCTGCTTTGTGACAACGTCTGCTGTTAAATGTGTTTAGACAAATAATTAGAATCAGGTCATTTTTATTGCCTGCCCTGTAGCTTTTCTAATACTACAGGGTAACCAAGGATACTGGGTATGTGGGTTATTGCCCCTACAAGAACTATTGTTCTTTTGCTGTGGCTTTCTCCAGCGGTTATAATACTACTGTTTTGAATTTGGCTACATTCCACAACGACCATGCCATTTTGCATGTAACATCTGAGGCTTGTTTATGCAATTAATGGGAAAACTGTTTCCATAGAAAACATACATGGCATTACATTATAAGTACGTGCTGGGCATTTAAACAAACAACTCTGATTAAAACAAAACAAAACAAAGCAAAAAAAAAATAAAATAAAAAAATAAAAAAAAACCCACAAAATCCTATACACAGAAATGCTGCATGATTTGACCGTCAATCAATAAACAGTATTCGCCCTTCGTTGAACTGTTTCCATTTGTTCCTCTCTGACCTCCTCTGTTCCCACAGCAACCAATTCCAGTCGATTAGAGGAATGGGGAAAATTATGACTGACAGAGAGAAGGGAAAAATCTAAGGGCAGGATCAGAAATTAATAGTGTCCATTTGCCATTAGCCAGAGGCAAAGAAACAGTTTGCTTGATTAAATAATTGCAGGGTAGAGAGAGAGAGAGCGAGAGCGAGAGAGAGAGGGAGAGAGAGTTCAAGCAAAGCAGGGGAAAAAGGGGAAAAAAGGAAGTGGGGTCTGGGTCAAGGTCAAGGTCACTACTTGACTGCTCAAATGATATGCGCAATGCTGAATAGCTCAATTCTTCAGAAGACGTACAGATTTTTAGCAACATCTGAGACAATAGAGAGGTTAAAAGCAACAGCCCAGGGCTTATTCCCAACCTAAGGAATAAGCCTAGGGGAAAATAAAAATAATAAAAATAAACTAGCATGTCTTGAGAGACCTGTGGTGGATAAAGACACCAACTAAACGGTCATCTGATGCCAATACACTAAAGATCACCATTTAATACCATAACATTCTCTCAGACTGACATTTGTATTCCTGGCATACATTCCCAGAATTGTGCTAGGAGAAATTCCACTAGAATACAACATCTCTATTAGACTGGCCAGGCAAGGCCAATGACATTCTTGCATAGAAAACACTCTAACTGGCAGAACTGGACACATGCTCCACAAAGACCCTGCAACAAGTAACCTTCTGCATGCAAAGAAAGTTTCAAACTCTACACCACTGTTCTGAACACAACTTCTTGTAAAATTATACAAAACCCGTAAATGAAAATCCATGCCCCAAACAATATTTTCAAAAAGAAACATAAATAAAGGAGAGATTTTCTTATATGGTAGTTAAATATTTATTAGTGTGGAAAAGGCTGGCGTCTTCATAGCAAATATATGCACTTTAATGATTCCTAAGGTTTTTGTCCTCTTTCTAGAGCTCATTACGAGTGTCTGCTGCTTTGTGTTCTCCGCTGCCAAAATGCAACCGCAAACATTAAACAACGAGAGAGAGAGAAACAGAATCGTGCCGTCCTTTCAAGGCCTCTCATTCCAGCTAGGAGCAATCTGTTAGAGATGGGGGGCGGGGAGGGACGTTTGATGTTATACAATCCTGCAATTCAATGCGTGTATGGAACAGAAAGCATCTCGGCTACATTGTCATCGGCCTGCCGTTACAGCTACGCAACCTGCAATTACACAAAAGAAAACATTATCAAAAGAAAATCTTTTCTTTCTACCAACGACAGCAGGGAAAGAATCCAATTATTTCAATCAGCATATCGTTTGAGATAATTTCTTAAACATGGGAAACGAATGCCATTCTTTACCAAACTGCCAATCCTTTTGTCCGAGATAAAGTGTGACAGAACATTTCCAAACAAGGAAGAAAAAAAATCAATTAATGGATTAAATGGTCCAATGTCTGAAATGCTCCTAAGTCACCCAACATTTCAAATTGATACAATGTTATTCAATGATGCATAAATGAGTTTAATTTGAGGAGGCAATATTGAAAGGAATATAGGTTGGGACTGCCAATCACCAAAGCCACATCTGGTCTCTGTTCCACATCTGTACCAAGTGGCAATGTAGATCTCACCCTGTTTTCAACCAACAGAAAGATGCCATGCATTCTTCACCGGTACTAACTGAAACAGAGGCTAGACGTGTCATTTTTGATCCTGATTCGAAAGTGAGGTGACGTGAAAGTGATTCATTGTCATTATTGACACCACACAACAATGAAATTGGTCCACTGCATTGATCCCATATGTGAATCATGACACACAGCAGGGGGCAGCTATTTTCAGCACCCGGGGAGCAGTGCTTGGGGGCGGTACCTTGCTCAGTGATACCTTGCTGGTCGTGGGATTTGAACCTGCAATCTTTCGATCACAGGGGTGCTTCCCTAACCATTAGGCCACCATCTGCCCCAGAGGCCTCAACAATACCTTCCTTCACTGGGAGCGACAAGAGAGCACATCCATCTTCGACAGGGCCAAGAGGCAGAGAAACCTCAGCTACTGTACTTGACTCTGGCTGAACAGCCCACAGGGATCAACATCTACTTTGCTAGGGCAGAGCAGCACAAAGACATAATCAAACTTCACCACTATTGACAACAGCATCTTTTAACTACATGATGCCTTGTTCTTATGGACCGAAAGGCATAGAAATGAATGACAGACAGAACAAGAGAAACACAGCAGCAAAGGAAACTCATCTGATAAGGTCTTCAAACGTTTATATAAAAAAAAAAAATAAAAAAAAAAAGATCCATTGAGTCTCCATGCCTGATAAACACTGTTTGGAATGGAAGCAGCTGTAAAATAAATGCTGAGATTGATGAAGCTAATCATTACTCTGTGTAAACCTCATATTTCTAAAATTACTGTTGAGGGGGGGTAAAAAATGTGCAATATGTGCACAGAGGCGGTGGGTTTACTCTGAAGGACATCACTGGTGAGACATTCGGAGATGATCAAAAGGGGAAGCCAAACTGGCCACAGAGCCCAACACTGCTATGCTCTTTCTCTGACCATCTAGATAAAGCCATGGTGCGTCTGTTTGCAGGATCTCAGAGAGGGCTGCGAGCTGGCCATGGAACGCTCCTATTAGTATGCGAATATTCTCGAGTATCAGCTGTGTCATCTGGACCCGATACTGTTTCGCCACAAAGTTGAGAAAAGCCGAGCTCACTGGTTGCACGCACCACACTCGAATCCCCACTGTAGGTTGTGTTTGAAATATTGTATTCTCCACTTCCTGAATCACCATCCATGGCTCTTTTGCTCCAGGCAATGCGGTTGTTTTAGGAACCTAGACTAGGGCGGGAAAGGCAAAAAGAAATTCTGTAAAAGCCCCAGATCCGAAGATGATGATCAACCTCAGATATGGAGAATATTTCAAATGGTCTGCATGTTTTCACACCATCATGAGAGGTACGTTACGAGTCCCATGGTCCATGTACAACCCAATGGGACCCTGGCTAAGGTATGGTGCAGACTGGGAGTGTTAGACTGAAAGTAAGACAAGAACCACCCTAATACACACTGTATCAGTTGATTGACGAAGCTAATCATTACAGTGTTTAAAATGGCCTTAACAAAAAAAAAACAAACCAAAAAAAAAACAAAAAAAAAAAACTAGGAACGCATTGAAAATGGGTGCAAAAATTGTTTCTGAAGTGCATTTGTGGCATCAAAAAGGCACTTAAAAAAAAGAAATAAAATAAAATAAAATAAAAATACATCCCATCTCTGTGCACCAAAAGATTTTGATTAGGAGCAACTGGGAGTTCGCAGTGTTCCGGCTTTTCCCGCTCTGGGAGCAGAATCATAGTCTCCATTACACTGCAGACACGAGAACCTTCCTGAACAAAGCAGCCACAGATGCCACAGAATTTCAGGCTGCGACACAAAAACACGCCGCCGCTCATAACTGTGCTCCCGAGGAACACCCTCCTCTCCCTTATTAAACCGCAGACTCACCGCGGCCACATCTGCGCAGAGTTCGACGGTCGGAAGCTCTCAGACGAAAAACAAGAAGCCTGATCCACAAGCTGTACAGATCAATCAGCGCTAGGTGAAATCCTAGATCTGGATGCTTTCAGGGAAATGTTTGATCCTTATGAGCACAGCTCCAAAGCAATACTAAAAGAGATGGGTGACCTTTCTAACTACATTTATATTTTTCATAATGGATGATTACTCCAGCCTTTCAACAGTCAAAACAGCTGCTTAAATTCATGACAGGGCCACAACACTAAATAATATTTTTAAGTCTTTATTGAATTCATTCTCACTTTACATAATATGCATCATAATATTTAGCACTGCTGAGGTTTTGCTAATAGTGCCAACACGATTCCCACAATACTTTCAGCAAAGTGTGCTCTATTGTAACCACCAACCCCTGGCAACAAGACTGTAACCCTCTGATACATTCCTCGTGCTTTAGAGGCAAAAATCAAAAGCCAAGTTGTGAGATTGGCCAGATTGGCATCCTGACAAGAGGCTAAGCTGCAAGACTGATGCACTGCGGTCTGATGAAACGCCAAGCTGCACCACTGCTACAATAAGGCTCCAAATCAAATGTTTCACTGTATTCAAGTCAACAGTCAATAGAGTGATGGGTGCGCATGTATGTATTCAAGTTTTGTATGCTGAACGGCATTCAAGGGTTTTTTTTTATTCTTTATTATTTGCTTTGTCTGACCAAAGGGTAGACACCTACTGTGTGGAATAGGGATGCACCGATTCAACTTTTTCAGTTCCGATACAGATACCTATACCTGGGCTTTGGGCACCGGCTGATCCCGAGTACCGATCCTATGCCGGTGTTTAATTAATAAGACGTAAGACCGTGGAGAGGAGATGGAGATTTATGTTTAAGCAGACATCAGGCTTAAATACTCTTTACTAATTTTGGAAGATGGTGTACAAATACACACACATGTATAAACTATTCACTATTAATAAATTACCCGCAACTTGGTAAAAGATCTTCAAAAGTAACAGGAATTACAATTCCAGTGCTATAAAAGTAACCTTTTAGGTGCAGCAATAAATCTTCAAAATTAAAATTGCAGTATAAAACAGTACAACTGTGTAAGCAAGATTTAAACAAACATCACACATCCTAGTGCAAACAACAATGATAAATCAAAATGCACACAGGCTGTATAAACAAAACATTCAAATGAACAGAAATCTAATCTTTGTGTATTGCAATAATATACACGTGACCTGTTGCTCTGAATGCTCACTTAAGCATTAAGAAGCAATGGCAGATTCTTTCTCATAAAAACAAGCATTTCTGCTCTCTCTGCTGTTAGTCTGTTTCTCTTTTCATCCACAATATTTCAGACTGTACTAAACAATCACTCACTTTTGACGTCAGAACCCCAGTTATCAGTAGTGAAGCTAATCGCTGAGACATCTTCTATCGCTTTTGATGCGTGCGCGCATACCCAGCAGTCTCGGAAAAATATTTTTGCGATGGCAAGCTGTACCGTGGTTTCTGACGTCTTTGCAATGTTCCCAGCAATGTTATCTGCTTTGAACAGTCTATTTTTGTTTGGTTGAAGTCCTCGTACTCTTTGGCAAGATGCTTCTGGAGACGTTTTATTAAGTTGGTTGTGTTGTACTTTGCAGTGCTGCTGCCTCCCCGTGAAACATTGGCGTTGCACGTATTGCAAATAGCTGCAGAACTTGTTGGCGTACCTAGTGTGAAATACCTCCACACTGATGACATTTTGTTGTTAGCTCCCTCCATGATGTTAGCTCTTCTTAACGAGGTTTACCTGCGCGCTGCTGACGCATAGCATAGCCGTTATCGGGCCGATATCCGATTCAGATCGGTGCATCCCTAGCGTGTTACCCTTTAAAACAGGGTTCACCTTTAGAAAATGACTAATATGAATTTGCATTACAAAAACAACAATGTGTACAAAGAGACACAAGAGGTCATTTTGAAGAACATCAATGGCCAGACATCGAAGGATCATCAAAAGGGCAAAGTCAAACTGGCCACAGAAACCAAAGCTGCTACGCTCTTTCTCTGGCCATCTAGATAAACCCAGTGTGCGTCTGTACGCAGAGTACCAGACTGTGCCCTGATCCACAGTGAGCTCCCCACTGGCAATGGAAGCACTCATTAGTTTGCGAATATTCTCGAGTGTCAGCTGCGTCACCTGGACCCGATACAGCTTTGCTATTAACCTGAGGAGAATGGAGCTCACTGGTTGCACGCACCGCACTCAGATTCAAACTGCAGGCTTGCATTTTTTGATGCAATCCATATGCATGCTGCTGATGCTTCAGGCAATGCAGTCATTTTTGGAACCAAGTCTAGGGTGTGAAAGGCAAGGCCTCATTCTGGAAAAGTGGTCTTCTTTAGAATACAAAATAAATAAAAAACACAATTAAAGATCAGCTTCAGAGACAAAGAACATTTCTAATTGTATGCATGTTTTCACAATGCCGTGACCGGTGCTTTACGACTCAAAAGGTCCATCCATAGCCCAAAGGAAACCTGGTTGAGGTGTGGCAAGTTCCGGGAATGCGGACTCAGAGATAGATGGGTCACCATGCCCATTAACGGGTGAGCGAAGCTCTCCAGACACCATCTGCAAACCAACCTGACTGGAACATCTATACATATTCATTTTGGCTCAAGGCAAAAGGCCATGAAGGAAAGTAATTCATGGTTAGCAATGATGCGTACAGATACCGTCTACAAACAGATGGCTGAGTGATGTGGACGCTTTATCGGTATGAGCTGACTTGGTTGGTTGATGGGTTGTACAATGGGATCCTGCCAACAAACAGATGCTTTATCATACATTGATACCTTTTTGCATTTGTTGAATATTATCTCAAACAGATGAACTGAATGATGTGGACATGTTGACTATCAGTGAGTTTCAAAGCACCTTTGTTTATTTAATGTTCAAGGAGTCTGTAATGTTGGAAGCCATGTGGGTGTGATTTCTACTAGGACAGCACACAGCTCAATATGCCTTTGTGTTAGGCAGCATGGCTGTGAGCTTGGTGTCCTGCACAACATTAAAAATTAATATTAAAGAAAACAGTCCAGGCCAGCAGCAGAAGTCTGAGACGAGTCTGATAAGTAGTTTGAAGATAAAAGTAATCTGGGCTAACACAACACAAACATGTATTTTTACCATATTATAAATGTTGTAAGTACGAATGGGTGCAAAAAAAAAAAAAAAATTATTTTTGCTCCTAAATAGTTAAAATGTTGATCTTAAACATTATTTTTGACATTATTGTGCAGTACTAGTATGTACAAAAACTAGTTTTGTACTTTGACAATGACAGTTAAGGTCATGTAGATGCTTTCACTCAATCTCCAAAAGAACAGAGCATTTATATCATCTCTACCTTAACAAATCCTGACCATAGCATCTGTGATCAAAATTACCCATCAAATCTGAAAACAATTAATTGAACAGACTAATGATTCCTTAATCACACTGGACATGCATTATTTTGTCATTACAGTTGGTTAATTATTACAGGCTCACCTGTTTGGTCTTAGACCTGGTGATGGTGTCTGAGAGTGGCTTTTTCTTCTCCTTCACTGCTGTTTTGGAGAAAAGCTCCACAAACTCTACAAAATCCATGGAGGGCTCTTCTATCTTCTCCCAAATCAGAGGGTTTGCTTCTCTAAGAGAACAGGAAGGAAAAAAGGTTGAACATACTGTACAGTAATTCGTAATTATAAGGATACCGTGACAACAGTTCTGTAATTAATCTTAGTTTTTCTGTTTGATGATACTGATACAAGAGCTCTCAGGACAAGCTGACAGTCAACACTAACAGCCTTGTGATAATCAGACTTCAAGGAATTTGAACATCACGTTCACGGAATTTACAGGAATACAGTGGCGGAACAGGCCGGAAATCAAGTCAAAGTTGATCCCATAAAAATCCAGCACTTCGGGTCAATAGCAGTCCAACATGTCTATTCAGTATTGGATCAATGCATCCCAATTTCTTATTGCCAAACACCATCTATTTATAGCAAGTGGTATCACAATAAGGCTAATGCTATAAGACCTTAAAAAAAAAAAAATACATTTATCAGCTATTCAAACTATTATTCACCGTTGGTTTATATTATAATCAAGATTTGTTATTGACCAATAAGGCATTGATCTGCTTACTGTACATGTAATATTGCCAAATATTACACACCACAAGGCAGAACATGCTATTTTACATAGCCAACGAAAACTATCCTTCGATTCAAATCTTTCATGTCACTTCATCAATGGCGCAGCTACAAAAATGACATAATGGTATACTGTATACAGCAGTATACTGCTGTTTTCAATCAGACTGCCTAATTCTACAAACCAGACCAGCTGTCAGGAGAAATGTAGTGACCATCTAATACATTGTAAACGTAGTAATCGGCTTCACTAAAATGATGGGTTCCCCTCAAGGTTTCTTCCTCTTGTCTCAGTTTTTCCTTGCCATGGTCACCACAGCCTTGTTCATGAGGGAAATATATATATATATATATATATATACATACACACACACACACACACACACACATACATACACACACACACTTATGGACAAATTTATAGATTCGTATGTTTATAACCAGAATGTATACACTTCTGTAAAGCTGCTTTGTGACAGTGTCCACTGTTATAAGTGCTATACACTTATTTTAGTTGAAAACTAGATGGCACAAAAGGCTCATCTACAACATACTGGCCATTCTACATTCAGGCGTCAGCATCAGTTTGATCTATGCAAGGCATCATCTCATCATTAGTTTAATCTATGGCTATAGAGAGCTCCTTATTAAGCAGCTGTTTTGCAAACATATGCACTTGCTAAAAACCACAAAATAACTTGGTGCTAGTTAGGCATGAGGCTAACTAGCACCAAGGCTAGTTAGGTAGTTTAAAGGTTACTTTCTGGCGTGGAGCTGGATGCGGGTCCAGTAGAGGGGCTTCATGGGGTGTGGTGGCTCAACCAGTCCTTTTCGAGGAGTCTTCTCCTGGGCTGCAGCCAGAGCATACAGTCCAAGAGGAAGTGGAGGAGGCAGAGATCCCAAACTGCTGTGGGGAGGAAGGCCACAACCACCAGGGAGAAGGGGGGCTGCTGGAGGGCCAGCCAGTCCTGGTGGGGGTGGGGGTGGCAGTGGAACACCCATTCCAGGTAAGGGCGGGGGAGGCGGTGGAGCTCCCGCTCCCGGTAAGGGCGGGGGCGGCGGTGGAGCTCCCGCTCCCGGTAAGGGCGGGGGAGGCGGTGGAGCCC
>JAOVYU010000067.1:6047520-6070828 GCA_025674565.1 Synodontis membranacea
ATATAAATGCTCCTAAACACACATACATCAGTCATAACATTATGACCACCTGCCTAATATTGTGTTGGTCCCTTTTTTTCTGCTAAAACAGCCCTGACCCGTCAAGGCATGGACTCCAGTAGACCCCTGAAGGTGTGCTGTGGTATCTGGCACCAAGATGTTAGCAGCAGATCCCATAAGTCCTGTACTGTAAGTTGTCATGTGGGACCTCCAGGGATCGGACTTGTTTGTCCAGCACATCCCACAGATGCGCGACTGGATTGAGATCTGGGGAATTTGGAGGCCAAGTCAACACCTCAGACTCATTGTTGTGCTCCTCAAATCATTGCTGAACCATTTTTGCTTTGTGGCAGGGCGCATTATCCTGCTGAAAGAGGCCACAGCCATCAGCGAATACCGTTTCCATCAAAGGGAGTACATGGTCTGCAGCAATGCTTAGGTAGGTGGTACGTGACAAAGTAACATCCACATGGATGGCAGGACCCAAGGTTCCCAGCAAAACGTTGCCCAAAGCATCACACTGCCTCCGCTGGCTTGCCTTCTTTCCACAGTGCATCCTGGTGCCATGTGTTCCCCAGGTAAGCGATGCACACACCCGGCCATCCACGTGATGTAAACCGACACCTTTCTATCAGAACCAGAACCTTGCACTCCTCCACCTTCCGTTTGAGGATGCCCCAGAGATTCTCAATAGGGTTTAGATCTGGAGACATGCTTGGCCAGTACAGCAGCTTTACCCTCACTTTCTTTAGCAAGGCAGTGGTCATCTTGGAGGTGTGTATGGGGTCGTTATCATGTTGGAATACTGCCCTGCGGCCCAGTTTCCGAAGGGAGAAGATCATGCTCTGCTTCAGTATGTCCAGTACGTAGCTCCTCAGTGCCAGCAGCACTCATGCAGCCCCAAACCATGACACTCCCACTACCAGGCTAGCTTGACTGTAGGCAAGACACACTTGTCTTTGTACTCCTCACCTGGTTGCTGCCACACACACTTGACACCATCTGAACCAAATAAGTGTATCTTGGTCTCATCAGACCACAGGACATGGTTCCAGTAATCCACGTGCTTAGTCTGCTTGTCTTCAGCAAACTGTTTGCGGGCTTAATTGTTGATCATCTTTAAAAGAGGCTTCCTTCTGGGACGACAGCCATGCAGACCAATTTGATGCAGTGTGTGGTGTATGGTCTGAGCACTGACAGGCTGACCCCGCACCCCTTCAACCTCAGCAGCAATGCTGGCTGCACTCATACGTCTACTTTCAAAAGACAGCCTCTGGATATGACGCTGAGCACGTGCACTCAACTTCTTTGGTTGGCCCTGGCGAGGCCTGCTCTGAGTGGAACCTGTCCTGTTAAACTGCTGTATGGTCTTTGCCACCGTGCTGCAGCTCAGTTTCAGGGTGTTGGCAATCTTCTTACAGCCTAGGCCATCTTTATGTAGAGCAACAATTCTTTCTTCAGATCCTCAGAGAGTTCTTTGCCATGAGGTGCCATGTTGAACTTCCAGTGACCAGTATGAGAGAGTGTGAGTGTGATAACACCAAGTTTACCACACCTGCTCCCCATTCACACCTGAGACCTTGGAACACTAACGGGTCACATGACAGCGGGGAGGGTAAATGGCTAATTGGGAACACTTAGGGGTATATTCACTTTTGTTGCTAGCAGTTTACACATTAACCCACACGATGTGCAGTTACAGGAAGCGCCTGGTTGAGGTCACTGCTGCCAAAAGAGGGTCAACCAGTTATTAAACCTAAGGGTTCACTTACTTTTTCCCACTACCACTGTGAATGCTGAATATGTTTGTATAATAAAGACATGAAAGAGTAGAACTTTTTCTGTGTTACTGGCTTAAGCTCATTGTGCATATCAGTACCCATGACTTAGATGAAGACCAGATCACTTTTTATGGGCAATTCATGCAGAAAACCACAAAATTACAAGGGGTTCACATACTTTTTACTTTGACTGTGTATATATACATTATATAGACATAAGCTTTACTGCTTCAAGCAGGAATTTCATATAGCAGGAACACTTTGGTGAATACAGGCTCTTCAGTAGTGCTGTGGATGCACAACTAATTGTATAATTGTATAATAATGTGTTTAGGCATTTTCTTCCAAGGCTGTGTTGCTGTGCTAAAGTTGTTTGGCCATAAACACTCCTTCTACTACTGTTTTGGCAGGAGTTTGAATATTTCCATACAAGGAATGGGTCTTCGGCAAGGCGCTTGATGACTAATGCTCACAATTGTCTATCCTAAGTACTAGTACTTGATCGAAGAGCTCTTATTACGGTCCATTCAACAGTGGTCAAGAAAACCTGATTAGATAAACAGAAAGAGAAGTCACTTAAACAAAGGCAAACTCATATCTAGCTAGCTCAGGCATGGTTTATTAACAAATGATGCGCAAATGAGTTTAAATACACTTAGACCATTTACAGGGTATAGGGAAGAGTTGGGGTTCTTTGGATGATCAACAGAGCTACTGGCAGTTATCTTTATATAAAGGGACTACTGTTTACCAAGATTCTACAAAGAATATTTAAAGGTCTCCCACTGAGCCAAACCAAAGAACTATTTAGGGCTCAATTTCAGAGACATGCAAGAAAAGTGTTCTGTGACTTGAGAGCTAACAATGTGCAAAAATGGTTAAAAATGCTAAATCTTGCATCTTTTATCTAAGATAAAGAGCACAATTTCAGACATGGGGCAGTAAAAAAAACATGTAAAAACAGAGCTTACATAGTGCAAACATGGTTTAAAGAGCATGAACGCAGAACCATAAAGGGATCCCATGATGACTTTCAAAATCTCAGATTCAAGGCAAGAATATATTTTGTTCTAGGACGTGGAAAATGGGAAAGCTGATGTGCAGATTGTCTTTTTAGAGGCTTCTTCTTTTCTCTTTAGAAAGCTAAGAACTCATAATTATCCAAGGTACCACAAAGAGTTTACCGGCCACATTCATCGTATAAAATAATAGCAGTGCATTTGACAGTACGTGTTGCTAGTATATTATCTGAAATCTGTCCAGAACTAATTTAGATCTCAACCCTCGTCCAATGATCACTGGGTTTGGTTTGGCTCATGCTGCAGTCCCATCTGCGCGTACCGCTCGGAGCACTCAGTGCAGACTCAAACACACGCTCCTGTTAATGAAGCTGCCTTTTAATGCACATCACAGGGAAGGCTGCTGCTTTTGTTGTTCAATCACAACACACACCCCCGTGGGGCTATTAGTGTCCATTACGCAATCTGAAAAAAAAAACAAAAAAAAAAAACGAGAGGCTGATCACTCGACGATTCCCAAATGTTATGGCTAAATCACCAAACGCCATCGAAAGTGGTAATGAGTGCCAGGTAATGTGCCATGTGGAGAGAAAAGTGTGTGGGTTTCCCTTTTTTTTTCTTCCCCCCAGAGTGATGCCAAAGCGCTGTCATGGGCTGAGCCGGTTCAAAAGCAGGAACACGGGCTTTGTGTTAAATAGTGATGAAGCCATTTAGGTGTTAAAAGCATTAAAAGCATTCTCCGTCTCTCTTTCAGTCACACGCGCTTGCGATGTATTCAGCTGTAGGTCTGCTTAGCCCAGACTATTATTAATGAAGCAGTGTCATTGCTTTCTCCATAGATGGAACAGAAGGTAAGAGAGGTGATAGGCAGAATGATGTAATCATTAAAGGGAAGTGTGCACGTGTGTGTGATGAGCGAAGCTATGATAAAAGGCTGGGGATCATCTGTGATCAGAAATAATTTTGAGTCTAATCTAATGTTTAAAAATAATATTTTTTAATCAGTGTAGGGTTTGAAACCAATTTTATTCCAAACACTGCATTTATTTTGCTCTTCCAGGAACCAAATGGATGACTCACGGTAGAGTATGTGATTTCACAGGAATAAATAAGAAAGAGAAGGCCGGTATGCCGATCAACTTTTTGACCAATCAGCATATACAGTACAGCGCAAGAGTCTCGGGCACCGTATGGAAATGTAATGGGCATGCGATGAAATGCTGTACGGCAAAGATGCTTGCAAAAAAAGTTTTCCGCATTCTTCTATAAACCGAACTAAACAGGAGTAGGAAAAAAAAAAAAAAAGTCATGATTTGGCATGACAGCCCTTTGCCTTTAAAGATGCATGTGTCTCAGGAATACTTTGTGCAGTTTTAGATGGAAATCGGCTGCTGTTTGCCTAAGCGTGTCGGAGAATCTGCCACAGTTCTTCTGGAGACTTTGACAGTCACACTTGCTTCTGTTTTCACACTCCTTATGATAGACTGGTGGCAGTTACAGGGTGTATTCCTGCCTTGCGCCTGGTATTCCCGGGAGATTAACCACTGTGGCCCTGACCAGGATAAATCTCTTACTAAAGAATGACTGAATTATCTATGTATGAGTTATCTGCCTTCCAAAGCATATGCAGAAATTTCTGTATAAAGCCACACCCAATTCCCCTTTGCACCTGCACATACGATTAGATAATTATGCACGTTGAAGCAGTACGGCTTTAAACCTCGGTGTCCGTGAGCCCCACTTTTGCAGACTCCTACAAAAATAGAGCACTGTTCAATAATTAATACTTCAACCATAGATAGCCCTGGCAAGTCAGGTCTTCCATGTGTGTGTGTGTGTGTGCACGCTTACAGTGCTTGATCTCTAGATAGACTATGGAACATGTGTTGACCTTTCAGAAAAGCACATACACAGCTGCCCTTGATAATTAATTCTAATAATAATTATAGAATAATTAGCACTTCAGTTAAAGATCTGGTCTCCTCTGGCTTAGTTCTGCTCGGATTTGGTCCGTTTGATCTATCGAAAGATTGGCAAAAGTGTGCCGACCCTTTTTATTTATTTATTTTTCTATCAGAGAGGAAGACGATTAAATTAATGCACTCCTCAGCATTCCTCAGGGCAGACTGGATTAGACCTCCAGCACTTCTAAGTCAACACAGAGCAGGACACACTGCACCAAAGCACTGACGCAAACCCCAAATCAGCAGTCCATCATTTCAACACCCCTGATTGATTTTACTGAAATACGCCCGATTACTCTGGAAAAGAACTCGCTTTACTGAGAAAGGAATAGAAAAGTAGTAACCTGCGTCAGCGACTCTTCATAGGGAACACAAATGTATATTTTGTATTGTCAGTACGCTAGAGTTGTAATATTGTACTTGTAGCTGAGTGTTGTGTTTGTTGTGTGATTTTTGATGGCATATGAAAACCACAGAACCACTGGAAAAGCTGTTAAAGGTGCTATAGTCATATATTTTTTTTACTTGTACAAATAACGAAACTATGTAGAACGTGACAAAAAAAGAACAAAAGTATTATGCGATAATGTGGAAAATCCATTTGGAAAACTGACCTAACAGGCGTTTGTTTGCTGACATCAGGTATTTACTCCGTTGGCCACCGTAGATCCTGGGGGCAGAGCTTTGTGGTTATGGGTAAGAATGGGAGGGGGTTTCAGGAAGTTCAAAAAACCCACCTATTTAACAGGCTAACCCACCTATGTACTAACCAATCTACTGAACCAGCTAATCGTACCTAATGCACATTTAAGTAACCAGAGTTATATAGAGTGTCATATTCACACTTTACTGATTTCCTCCCACCTCCCGAAAACCTGAATTGGTTTATCTAAATCAGCGGTCCCCAAACTTTTTTGCACCAAGGACCGGTTTCATGCATGAAAATGTTTCCGCGGACCGGTAAGAGGCGCGGGGGTTCACGTAGTGGGTGTGGAGCTTGTGTATCACCTGTTGCGATGAACCTGTAACTTGGGTAGGAATCTTTGTTATTTTCTTTTAAATGCAGCTTTCTTTTTGCTGGCAGTCTGTGACCCTTCTGCTGTCCCATCGTTTGCTCGTTCCTTCCCGAAAAAAGCTGTCTGAATTTTGTTTTTGGCTCATTATTTTCAAGGCTTAGCTTGGTGTCCTGTCCAGGGTGTATTCCCACCTTGCACTCAGTGGGAATGAGCTCCGGATCCACCATAATCCTGACCAGGATAAAGAGCTTACTGAAGATGAACGAATAACTGTTTTTCTCCAATGTTGAAAAATGTCTATGTTATCTGAAGACTTTAAAACGTTTGAGATTGGTTTGATTTTGCATTATAAAATGAATGTATGTTAAAGGTGCATGAAGTAAGATTCGTCTTTATTTTTTTAACTGTTTGACTTTGAATGATTCCCGGCTGTGTTCAAGAAACTCCGCCTCCAGGATCTAGAGTGTCATATCCACGTCATATCCAAACACAAACAAGCATTCCAGACATGAAGTGACTAAATACACTTTCACTAAGGCCTTGGGTTAATCATGGCATTGTTTTTTTTATCCTGTTCTATATATCGTCTACTACACCTTTAAATGTTTACTGCTGGATTTCGACAACTGCCTTTTACGACATCTATTAGGAGTGAGTTTGGAGTAAACACTTTTCTGTTGCATCTCTACATAGAACAAACAAGTTCTTGCCTGTAGTAATAACACACACACACACACACACACACACACACACACATACTACAAATGGAGTAGGGTTTAAGTCATTGGTTCAATATTCATTTAGATTTTGACCCACTGACCTTTTAACACAAACCCAGTGACAAAAAAGACGATTTTTATAAACCAAAAGACGGTTCTGTTCCAGTACTAAAACGCTGCTGGAGAGGTGCCAGAGAACCGATGATATGAGAGCTTGGAGCCTGTGTCATTTTGTCACCATGGCAACAGCTGAATTTAAGAAAAGGCAACAAAACAGTCCTGAGGGTTTAGAAGATCATTGTTTTGGAAAAAAAAAATATATAAGCAAAAGTAATATCACAATCATGAAATATTGGTCTGAGGAAGGAACAAGTGTATCGCACAAGAGCAGCACGGGTACAATCTACGTGGCTAATACTACAATAAATGCATCTCAGAGGTTGAACAACTATCACAGTATTGCACACAATTTGCATTGGGGAACTGGAATTCAAATGCTGACAATTTCACGAATGACAATTTCACAAACTCCAGAGCAGCTAGGGTTAGCTGCTGTCTGCAATTAGGAATTTGCCTTTAAATGGTAAAACAAAAAGTTATTTTCATACTGTACATATAGTATATTAGTATATCCAAAATATAATGCTTTTGGAAGACAAAAAGGTCACACAGAACTATTATAAAAAGTCCACAGAACAAAATAAAAAAAAAAAAATATATATATATATATTTTATTTTTTTTTAAAGATTTCAAAAGCAATTTTTTTTACATTTCTTTCCGTTTATATCTCTCGTCTGAGCTGGTAATACTTACTAATGATGTGGAAATGACCTACAACTGGCTCTAATTTGGACAGAAAACAGGCACGACTGTTTACACGTTACAGGTCTCCTGTGCTGCTCTTTCTCCACAGATTTATGCCGGCTTTTGGATCTACGGCTTTGCCAGCACGCTGACAAAATAGTCTCTGATGCACGGTAGTAACAGATATGCTTGCTGAGTTCTCTCAGAATGCAGATCGTCCTTTCTGTGCATGGAGTGCAGAAACGAAGTCCCAGGACTCTGCTTTTTGGCAGCGTTAACGTCTTTCTGCTTTCCGCAAACTACGCAGCAAATTTGAGGCTATGCAGTGAGTACGATGTGAAACTAGTGCTTGTAGTGCCAGTTCATCATTTATCAGTGTCAATAATCGGTGTATATTTGAGAATTCAACTTCATCTGAAATCACTCCCTTACACCCTCTTTCACTATTTATGCTACAGAAACCCTTCAGAGGCAAATGAGACAGCGGACTGAATTCAGACAGCTCGAGCTCTGGAAATGCACTCATCGTGACACAGTTACATAAACTACCTGAACGTTACAAATTGCCTAGCAACCTGATACCACAAAAATGAAGAAGGATTTTATTACAAGCGTTCGTCTGTATTAAACACAACAATAACAAGTACGTGTCGGCTTCAGTGGTCATTAACTGGGCCGGCTCACCTTTCCCAGAAACCAAAGTGTTGGTTTTTATTTTTTGGAAGCGTGTGACTGCTACCCTGTTAGCTTTCTTGCAATGAAACCTCCACAAATTCACCGACAGTGATCCCTCTGAATCCCATCTCAGGTTTTTTTCTTCATTCACAAGTCAGGAATCGAACCTTTATTCAAAACACGTGTCGTTTTTTTCTTTCCATTACGTACGGAATAACCATTAAAAAGTAAAAAAAAAAAAGAATTTAAAATGTACATACTTGAAAAGGTATCTATACTGTTTAGGATCTGCGGTCGCTGGATTGCTGCGGATTAATTTTGGAATATCGGTGGCATCGAAGAAAAGGTTACTCGCTCGCTTGGCACAGAGGATTCTGGGAAGAGTGAGCCAGCCCATTTGAATAACTTTCTGTTTACATTTATATACGCTGTGGTATGTCCTGAGCGATAAATTGCGAGCTGAAAGATTTCACAATGCATTCTGGTTATTGTAAAAGCAGTACACTGGATATATTGCACACTAAAGGTGATAAATCGGCGCACTGTCCATGGAATAGAACTTATACGCTGGGTATTTATAACAGTCTGTGATTGAACACTACTGTTCACTGTCACAAATTAAAGACAAACAGAAAAAAAATGCATGGGCTTGGGATTACTAAAATTGTGGCCATTACACATACAGTGAGAGTGAAAAGGGAGAGAACCGATCATTTATTAGCCCCTATCATCTACACCTATACACGGTTCCTGCATACAGAATGAGTTTCTGATTCCGAGTTCATATACACAAGTTCGACCTAGAAACCAGCCGGGCTACCGAATACAGGTACACATACCTGCATCCCAGAGAGAGAGAGACATTTCTAACTAAATGTTTGCTGGACTTCTCATGCAGAATTGCACAGTTGGGCTCTAAAGGTATGGTTTGAATAAAAATCCTGTTCCTCTAAACTTTCTTCAAGGCCGATTTGAGCTTCGTGTCTCATTCACACTAATCACAAGAACATTAGGTAGATGTACAGTAAGATCTTTGCTGTAATCACTCTCTCAAAGTACTCGACTCAGTAGTTTAGCTGAAAACGGTGCGTTGAAAGTACAATAGAGATGGAAGATGCTGCTGAAAACTCGACTGCTGGCAGGGAAAGTAAAGCGGCGTGAGGACAGAGGAGATGAACCTACCTGAAGTAGAGGATGACATCTATAGAGTCCCGCCTCAGCAGTGTCCGCTTCACCCCACTAAACGCTGTCCTCACTGACACGCATCACACGCATGACCTGGACAACACAAAAGCACAACAAGTGTTCAGTTCATGCTTATATACGTTATTTACAACTGAGATGAACACATTTTTTGCTGAACTGTATATCCTTAATATGAAACCGAACAAACTAATCGAATGAGCGAAGTTGCCGTGGATCGATTTCATTCAAAAGTCACAAGAAAGTGATCATAATGAACAAAAGGTGTTTTTTTTTTTTCCCCTATAGCACCGGATTCAAAATGTTTCACAGCAATGACTGAACACAAGCTGACCTTTGTTGAAAGCTGACCTTCAACAAAAAACAGCCGCCTTTATAGCACGACTGCTTTCGCTCCATGATTTCTTTCAACGCATTTGCATGAAAAGTAACAGAAAGTGGCAGAATGCTTCAAGGTACAGCCGATAACGAAACGCACACAATTGATCGAAATACTTTTTTTTCCATCTGCTGTAATTACCATTCAGTTTAATTCATTATACTTGTCTGTGAAAGAGTAGTTGTAAGAACAGCGTTTATCAATCCTGTGCAGCTGCTGAGATTATAAAAAGTTTCATGCCTTGCCGTTTTGAACCTTTCCAGTACGGTCCTGGAAAATGTAAAGGTTTATCCGGAAACTTCTTGAAAAACGTGAATGTGAACCAAGGTCGAGCCAAGAGAGCACATATAGCCATGCTGTCTGGGTGGGAGGGAAAAGCATCCGCTCTCCCCCCTGTCAATCATAGCAACACTAGCCAATGGTAGGCGTCTGTGAGCTCGGGTATGTAGAGGTGGGTAGATAGCACTTCGCTGCAAGAGCTGCGGTTCGGAAAAATGTGGCTGGCTGGCTTCACGCTTCATCTTGGAGGATGAACGCCGTACTCTTGACCATGTTTGGTAGGTAGCTGGCGTATGACGAGGAGAGCTGGCTGGTGGCACAGAAGTGGCAGATGGCCAAACTGGAAAAAATCCAAATAATCAATCACTATATCACATGTACTGTAAATCAAAACTAATGAAATGCGTAAGTTCCTTAGGAGCAATGCATTGCTCCATACATACAGTACCTGATCGCTTAACATGAAAATAAACATTATTTGGGTAGAAAAAAATAAGAATGCCAAATGCTGCTGATTTACCGCAGGTTCAACAAAAAGCCCTGCACATGCCGTCTTTAAATCAAAACAGTTATAATTTATTTGCTCACTTGCACCCTGCCATAAATTTCTATGATGTTAAGTCAGGCAGAGGAAGGTGATAAATCTGGCTCATCACTCGTTAATTATCTGTATTATCTGTGTCCTGCCAAAGCAGATCTGCTATTCAGCAACAGAACATCACTGATCTGATCACCCAAACACCTTGCTAACATGATTTATGATCGGATTTGCTTTCATTTGTCACCTCTCTGTACTTATCCACATACTGTACTTTGCTATATTTTCCATACACTGCGTATTAGTATTACTTAATGTTAGTTATTATTATTATATAAGTATTAGTTCTTGGTCTAGTAAATATTTTTAATGATTTATCAAATCTCCACTTACAGTAAAACCTCTTTTGTTTTAGGTAGTTCATCAATCAAGCATGGAGCCCAGCAAGATTCATCACTGCCTTCTTTTCTTATTCAATAGCGGAAAAAACTCAAGCAAGAGACAAAATCTGCAAAGTTGTTCTGCAACGTTGTAATGGACGTTTCTGTGGTCAAGTAACTGCTTTGAAAAGTTCAGAAAAGGTGAAGTGGAGCTAGATGATGAGCCAAACAGTTGGAGACCAAAGGAAACGGACAAGGAGCTGCAGAAACTGCTGGATGAAGATGCGACACAATCGGCTTGAGAGCTGGCAAGACGTTTGTATATGGAGCAGTCTACTGCTCTAAGGAGTCTGAAGGCAATGGGAAAGATTCTGAAAGGTCGAGCCGTTACATCCTGGAGAAACTGTCAAACGCTGAACGTCAGAGTGATCAAATTAATTAAAAGATCAATGAAGTACGATCATAAAGTGGCCATTTACAAAAGAACATCATCCTCCTTCATGACAATACAAGTCCAGATGTTACATAAGCAACAAAAAAACACGATTTCTTATGGGAAGCCTTGGATGGGAAGTTTACCGCATCCAGCCAACTCGCCAGACATACTGTAGTGCCATTGGATTTCCACTTGTTTAGGTCACTGCAACAAACACTCTCTGGCTGACATTTAAAAAATTCAAGGGTGTATGAAATTGCACACTGAATTCATTTCCTCGAAATCGGAATCCTTCTTTTAAATGCCTGAAAGTCATAGAATCTACAGTAACGGTGATTACTTTGAAGACTGACTTTATGTATTATTTTTGGTTCCAAAAGGCCATGAACTTATACACCATCCTAATAAAAAAGTACCACAATTCTATATTCAGAAGAGGAACGTAGTCAAGTACAGTATAATGAAACAAAACATGATACAATTTCTATAATAAATTCTATACAGCGAAAAGACAGATTTTTCCATAATCCTTTCCTGATAATTGCACACACTATCCCAGAAAATAACCAGGCTCTGGTTTAATTTGAAAAAAAGAGAAGAAAAAACCTGAAAGACATTTATATTGCACGCTGACTGTTTTCGCCAAGACAACACCATTTACCAAGCAGCTTCTTCTGAAAAATGATTCAGGGCCACTGGAATCATTTCATAAAGCACCCAATGATGTGTACTGTACTAAAGGGCACATTGTTCTTTCTATTCTTTTATTTCACCTGACACTGTACAGCACTGCACAATTTTATACTTTATTGCTATGCTTGTTCTATTGTTTTTCTATTATTATTATTATTATTATTATTATTATTATTATTATTATTATTAGTGGTAGTAGCATTTCTGCTATACTTGTTGTGCACTGTAATATTCACATTTAATTTTAAATAATCTTGCAGGTTATTGAATTCAATTCAATTCAATTTTATTTGTATAACACTTTTAACAATGGGCATTACCAAAAAAAAAAAAAGCAAACCGGCACTTCCATACTACTGTAATATCTTTATCTAAGGCTATAAAATAAATACTTCAATAAGGATTCCATGAAACTTTTGTTTCCAAAATCTACATTTTTATGTCCAATCAGCTAATTTAGGATAAAGTGTGATAAGTCAATGATATAATGTTTTGATCATATCCATGTTATGTGTCCCGTTATGCCATAAACAGCTCCAGTACTCCAGTACCAATAAACAAATCTGTACCAACACGGATTCTGATACAGCACACATTCAGTCTTAAGGAGCTGGCTAGCTAAAGCACAGCGCTGCACTGACCAACACCGAAACTCCTACCAGGGTGAAGATTGAGTTAAATTCCATCGGCGTGTTCCTGCTCCGTCGCTCTCCTCTAAAGTGCACTCTTCCTGCAGCCCAACCTCTAATGCAAACTCAGATGCTGCCAAACTCTCCACATGCAGCAACAAAATCGGTCATAAAATGCCTGCCAGTCCAGTGAACAGAGGCTCTGAATCACAGCTCACTGCTCGGCTTTCAACTACTGTATAATGCAATGTAAGATGTTTTAAATAAAAAATCAATTTGAGGTTATTTAGTTTAGCATCCACGCTATAGCTTGAACGTTGAAGTTGTAAGCGTAACTGTCAGTGTAATTTAACGTGTGTGTCCATTCAGAGGCAGTTGCACGTAATAAATCTGACTTAAGATAAATCTGACGTAATTAATCTGACTGAATACTTCGTTTTCCAACACGTCGAACGTTCGCTTTTTCTGTTTTGGAATGACAAACAAAACACGATGACATTCTGCAGTCTGATAATGAATTGTTGTAAATGACTCTTCGTTTATGGATTTAGACTGCTGTGTTCTATCCCCATCATACAGCATATGAAGGCTAACGCATGCATCCTCTGAGACACTTAAAGCCAGCCCCACATGCATCTTTTTAAACTGCTGCTCCTGCTGCGTCAGAGCAACGTTACACTGTCAGCGAAAAGCGCTATCTACCCTCTTTCGCATACATGAGCTCTCAGATGCTCACAATTAGCTAGTGTCACTGTGATTGACAGGGGAGCGAGAGTACTGTAACTGATCCCTGCCTCCAAGAGAGCACGGCCAATGTTGCTGCGTTTACTCCTGGCCACGGATGGCTGAGGCATTGTCGAATGTGTTTAAGTTTATTTAATCTTATTGCATTAATTAGTTTTGCAACAAGTTGGGATTTTTTCCATCATGCTGGGCCTCTCTGAAAGTAAGTCCAAGTAGGGCTTGAAAGGAAGGAAGAACGGTTTTAGTCATATTATTAATACTTTTCTCAAGTATTAATAGCTGAATTATAATTTATATTAATTTAATGTTTTTTTTTTTATTTCTGCCATGGTTGCTATCAGCTTTCCTATACAAAAAAAAATAAAAAAAATAAAAGAAAAAAGCTTAAATATGCACAAACCTGTTGTTTTCATTAACAAAGACACCTTGTGCATAACACAAACAGAACAAATATATCTGGTGCAAAGAACATTCCCGGAGAAAAAAAGCATTTAGCGTTAAAGTGACGTTCACTTGCAGAGAACTGCCTCCTATAACACAGACAGCGTTGCTTCTTGCGTGTGTCAGCTGCATCGGGCTGGAGATCAAATATCCCACAATGCAGTGTAGGTGTATATCAGACTCCTAATGACATGTCTCATAATGACAAGATTGTGAGTTCAAATCCCTGCACTGCTCCACTAATCTTCTGCGCAGGTCAATTATAAGTCACTTTCAATTAAAAAATAAATAATAAGCATCTGCCAAATGAGTATATGGAAACGACGCCAAAGTACACGTACGCACGCACGCACACACACACACGCGGCCCCTCCAAGCTTTCAGCTTGCGGTTTAAAACAATGCTGTTATTTTTAGCCTGTACGCTGTTCGTTAAATGGCCTGACCCTTGATGTGGCATGTATTAGGAGGAAAGCGATTATCGGGTAATATCACTGTAAACGTGTCAGAGAAAGCTGCTTAATCTGTCATGACAAATATTGATATACAGTATATACTGTACTCTGGAACTCTCATAACTCGAACGTGTTGTACAGTTTAACCTTATTCCTTTTATTCTGTCTTGCCATTGCTAAAAATATCATTTGGTTGATAATAAATTTTTGTCTGTGAACATACAGTGCCTTTCTCGAGTATACGCCTGAAAAACACCTTTTTTTCGGGTTTATCAACAGCGTGTCAAAGCTGCTTTTAACTTTACTCTCTTCCCGAAGTTAGCTGATACTAGACTTCTGGGCAATATCGAATGTTCTGGAAAAAACGTTGCTGTAAAACGGCCATGACGTCACGGGTGAACGTAAGAATATGAACGAGCTCTGTGTGAGAACACACGCAGTTTCCTCGGCAAGACTGAATCAAATCAATTCGCCCCAGAGCAGAACACAGCCTTTCATCTCGGAGCATAGAGAAGAGTGTCTCAAATGCACGACCTGTCGAGTCACCGAGATTAAAGACTCCGAAATCAGAAGCTTTTAATATAAAATGAAAATATATTAAAATACTGTGCAGCATATTGGAATTTTTGACAACTGAAACCTGGGCTTCATTGCAGGCATGCACCAATGATCAGTAATGATGCACAGAATATTCGGCCACCGAAAATCTTCGGCCGAAAATGGGCAAAAATGCATTTTTGGTTTTCGGCCGAAAGACTTTTAAACACGGCCGAAACATGATGACGCACTTTGTTGTAGTAACATTTTCATATGTATGTAATTGATTTATTCTTTGAAGCATAAATATTAATTTATACAATTACAATGCCTTGACTTTATAGAGATAAGTAAACACAGTCCCAGCCATAACAGCAATGGTAAAAAAAAAATTGGAATAATAATTTATTTCGGTGTTTCAGTTTTCGGGCTAGTGTTTCCCTTATTTTCGGTTTTCGGCTTCGGCCAAAAATTCATTTCGGTGCATCCCTAATGATCAGTCAGACAATATGTCAGGAACAAAACAGTCATGGGTTTGCTGTTATAGGAAATTAATCAAAGATGAGATAGTGTGATGCAACACAGTGCAAGGTTAATTTAATACGACCACACCAAACGGCATAGCAGCATGAAGTTAGTGCTTTATTCTTATTACACCACAGTAAACTGCCAATGGGTCTTATATTTTATTTATTACAGAATGACACAAAATATATTTCATCCATTCGTGGCTTTGAGTTAGAGATCAGAAGGTCGTGTATTCAATTCCTCACACTGCACAGCTGCGTGAACTAGAATTTTCATTGCTGAACAAGAACCTGAACGCTGAGCTCACAAACTTCACGAAGCACCACTGGGTTCACAAACTTTCAAGCACCACTGTGTATACTGAAAAGTTTCAACATTTTAAACACACGCAATGTGAACATCTGACATAAGACCATATCTATCGGAGTCTCTTAGGTGAAGAGTCTGGATTGGATGTTGTATGTCTGCTTTCAGTGTTCAGCCAAACCACTTAACAGGATTATCTACAGAGCAGGAGATCATTTATTAAGAGTGTATTGCGTACAGGACATGTCACTGGAATGGACAAAAGCTGTACATTCCTTCACACAGAGATGAGTGGATTCCCGGCTCTCCTGGGATTTGAACCCGCAACCTTCCGGTCGCTAGTTTAAAAATAAAGGGGGGGCAAGCGTGCCGTTTTCCTGCACACAGGTGCATTTAAAGTGCACGCATGGGAACGTATTAGCAAAGTGACTAGCACAGTGAGCATGATTTTGCGAAGCGCAACGAATCTTCCTGCCCGTGCTTTAAAGACAAGAAACTGTTTACTGCACACATTTTTTTCCCCTTTTAAATTCTTCTACTTCTGCCAAATGCACATTACCCTTGATGATTTTACAAAACAAAACCAGATGGAGGAGATGACCTGCAGCAAAGCTGCACATGTTTCAGTTCTGTTCGATTACACGGACCGAATTAGACACGACTCCATGTTTGACGTGACTCAACAGGGTTTAGCTTGTGCCCTGTGTGGAGCACTGCACGCGGAGTCGATTTCAAATCTAAACACATAATAAGATCCAAAAATTGTCGAGAACCATCCGTTAGAGTTAACGACCCGTATCTTGTTTGTTTTCTGCCGTGCAGCGCTCCTGCATAGAATTGCATTTTCTAACCGGGGCTTACGAGATCCAGAACTGACAGATGTAAAGCCTTAATGGTGTTAAACAACGTGGATCCTGACTCCATGCCTTATTGAGAACACATCTGTCTCGATGATGATTCAAACAGCAGCTGTTTAGGGAAAGGGTGGCTTATTTACAATGGCAAAGCAAGCTGATGCATGGTAAAGGAATTAATAGAACGGTTCATAATGCACGAAAGAGTTGCTTTTCGTGATGATAGAAAAAAAAAAAAAATCATACGCTAAACCAAACTACTGTAGGTTCTGGATGGTTCTTGATAACTGGCTTATACAACAGACCATGTATCCGAGATAACCACGTAAAAAAAATTCCACTTCTAACAATAGTTTAATAGATTTTTGATTTTTTTTTTTTTTTTTACAGTACAATTGGCGACATCATAAGTGATCATGGCAACGATCCATTCTTCATGAACAGAACTTCAGACTTAAAATGTGAAACTTTGTCAAACTGAAACGAAAAGGACGAAGGGAAGCACATTTATCAGGAATGTACAATTTAACGTGTGCTAGCTATCCAATGTGCTAAAAAATTAGTGTGGCTTCTTCACAATCTATTTCCACTATCAAGAAAAAAAAAATTATTATTTGGCCAAATTGTGTCCGGAATGTCGGTTACACAATATTGTTCTTCTCTTTTGTTTTTTTTTTTCTTAATAAAAGTGTAGTATAAAAATGATCACACTCACGCTCTTGCTGTTATAGTGATTACTGGCACAGCCTTTCTCCTGTACAGCTATGCTGATATTCTTGCTTGAGCAATATTACTTAATTAGAATTGAGATCAGTGTGTGGTAGTGTAGCTTCATTTATTGCAGATATTTATGAATGAATTTGTACATTTTTAATGAATGATTTACTGCACGTTTGAACTGTAATGGCCAAAATCCTGAGCAAAAATATCATAACTCTAATCATACTAGAGTGCCACGAATGCTGTGTATCCTCACCAGAGTTAAAAGGAAACCAGGATTATTAATGCCTGGTTAAATTTAGTCGAGGCACTCTTTTTGTTCTCACAAGTCAGTTTCTGACAAGTGCGATCTCTGCGTAATGCGTCAGTGGCGAGACGGCAAGTACGGCCATGACTCACTCGCCCCGTTCATTCGTTTCAGACACTTAGTTGCTGTTTGTTTGTTTGTTTGTTTTTAATAATTTTATATTCATGACCTAATATTAAACATGTGTTTCAGACAAATCTGCTCCTAGCAGTACGCTGACTCAGCATACGGCTTGCTCCATCACAGCTCAACGGTTCCTGGTTCAATCCTGAGCTTGGCTTACTACGTGTGTTGAGTGTCCATGTGAGTTGCTTCCGGGTTCTTCATGGTTTCCTCCCACCATGCCAGAAGGTGTAGGCTACTCTAAATTTCCCTAGGTGGGAATGAGCGTGTGAATGTGCGTGCATCCTATTTAGGGTGCCTTCCTACCCGACACCCTGTGTTGCCGGAATGAGCTTGAGGTCCACCGTGACCCTGACCAGGATAAAGCAGTTACTGTAGATCAGCGCTCCCCAACCTTTCTTGTACCATGGACCGGTTTCATGCATGAAAAATCTTCCGTGGACAAGTACAGTAGAGGCATGGGGGGGGGGTCACATAGCGTGTGTGGAGCTTGTGTATCACCTGTTGCGATAAACCCATAACTACGGTAGGAATCTTGGTATTTTCATTTAAATGCAGCTTTCTTTTTGTTGGCAGTCTGTGACCCTTCTGCTATTCCATCGTTTGCTCGTTCCTTCCCGAAAAAGCTCTCCAATGAATTTTGTTTTTCATTTCATTTTTTTTTTCAAGGGTTAGCTTGTATCAGTGATGCGTGAAATGGCGCGCCAGAGTCAAGTGCGGTAGTGAGGCGAGGGCGCAAACAGTTGCTTTTCAAAATAAGATCTGGAAGACTAATGAAAGAAAAATAACCATCATTTTTACCACGAAAATTTTTCTTTGCGGCCCGGTACCAAATGATCCACGGACCGGTACCCTGCTGTACATCAATGTGCAGTGAATGAGTTTTGAAAAGTAAATTGATGTTATGTTATGGTGTTTGTGATGAAGGAAGGAAGGAGGTAACGGAACATTCAGTCTGGGAAATATTCTGGTCCTGGATTTATTCAATTATTGGAGATTCGAAGGAGTAGAACTTTATCGAGCGAAATTTTCAGCAGAGGTGGATTGAGGACCAGTGTGGCCGGTGGATGTGGGAGGCACAGAAATATCCCTCACGTTTTTGACGAGCAAACCAGATATTTTTCGACAACCAGGTTGAGTTTTGAATCTTCTAAGACTAGCAAGAAAAAAAAAAAAAACCCAGATGCTCTCTGCCACCAGCACATCTGCTCATCATTTCATCTGAACCTGGTAGCTAAGTAGTTTTTATTTTTAATGAAATGAGCAGGAATAAATATAGTAATGGCTTTCTCCAGTGATGGCCTGTCTCTAGCCAGATTTATTTCTTATTTTATCTGATTTAAACTAAAGACGAAATCTTGTCAGATTTAATTTGTTTATGTACTGTATACCCATCACCATTTATCTCATCCACATGATAAGATCTACTCTCCAAGCACACAAACTGCTTCTCAGATGTCATGCAATGCACATTATATACTAATTTAATAGGGTGAAAATCTGACAGATCAAAACCAAAGGCAGTGTCAGAAAAGCCTCCGTCTTATACCTTCGTTCTTACGCACCTTACAACGGGATTGTATCATGAGGTAGGGTAGAGTGCAAGTGTACAGTATAACGTCTAGTAAGAGCACACCAACAACTGTACTCATAATCCACAGCATTAGTTGAAAAACATCCAGGCGCCGTCAAAAACAGCAAATCCGTATTACCAAAACCAAAGAATCAAAGATCAAGAATTAGAGACAAGGAAACACTTTAAAGGCTCAGTAGTGCATAAGCACTGAAGGCGACTTCGCAAAGACAAAATCACTCAAGACAACGGGAAAGCCAAAACACATTACAGTAAGAACATGACCTGTCCACCATTTTCTGATTTGAATCATGACGAGAATTCTCAATGGGTTCGTCTCTGGTTCTACATTGAACTTCTTAGCGTTCCGCAAGAAGGACAAACCGAAGAACCATTTCTGGTCTTAGATAAGCGACCCTGACGAATGAGTGGTACATGGATGGAATTGGATCGATGGATGGAATTTGACACTGCATTGAGATGTGCATGGTGATTTACTTTCCAGGTAACGACCCTCGTTAGAACTCTTTTTTTAAGTGTTTGCAAAAATACACCTCAGTAACGCAGCATTAGCTGTAATGAATAAAAACACTGAGATGTATCTAAGCCTCATCTGATATGCATGTATGCATGTATAAAGTAACCATTACTGTCAATTCCCCATAGCAGAGATAACTGTTATCAGAGAAAGTATTAAGGATATGTTTTACTCTTTGCACACTTAACCAACATGTTTTAACAAAATGAGCTCCGTTATCAGGTCTGATTATACAGTCCTATCTGACAGCGAAAACAACCCAGACCGCCACCGGACGCGCGCCAAGTGCTCAGACAGATCCTCTTTCCTGATTGTCCTGGCTTTTTTTTTTTTTTTTGTTCTGATATCATGATTGTCCTTATCCAGCCAGCCTTCACTGATGTCTCACCTGGTCTGGAGCAAGTGATTTAGGGGACACAGGGAGGAGAGCAATCTGTGCCATGACAAAGAAGCACACGCACGCCTGACTCCTTTGAGCTCCAAATCAAAACCGGACAAATTGAGTCTCACCTTATCCAGCCAGCCTATGGAAGATCATGTCTGAGAGAATTTATTTTATTTTTTTTCCCCTCAAGAATAGCAGGAGGGCAAAACGCTTTATTTGCAGAACTTACAACCCACTACAGGGGGAAAAAAATAAATAAATAAAAATTAGGGTCCATATTTTTCTCCAAGAATCAAATTTACCAGAAAAAAATAAAAATAAAAATAAAAAAATTAAATAAAAACATTTTAGAGGGTGGTGACCTATATACCAACAGGCACATGATGATTTTAAACTTTTCTTGTCATATGTTTAGAATTATAAAAATAAGGACCCTTATATACTGTACAATAGAACATGCTTGACACATTTGAGCTCAATGAGTCTAGATTAGAATATATAAAATTTCCACTTTCTTAAATAACAGATGGAAAATACTGCACTTTTTTCACGCTATTCACTTTTCACACTATAATCTTTTAAGACGCAATAGTACAGTATATTTATGACTCAGTCAGATGTCTTCTAAATAAATGTGGCACGCTTCTTCAGCCAAAAAAAAAAGAAAAAAAAAGAAATCTAATAAAGCTAACTTAATGAGGTTGATTTTAAATGGTTGTACAACTCAGGATCAAAAATGGCCCACAATCTCTATTAAAAAAAATAATAATAATTAAAAAATAATAAATGAACGCGAGTCAATCCCTGTCGACTCCAGACACTAACCCAGCTCTTCCCTCATCACCATTTCCTCCTTTCTCATCTTTTAACTGTAGCTTTCCAGGGATCCATTTGTTTTGCATTATTATTATATTACATCCGGAGCAATTTTTCATAAGGTGGCCTTTTCTGAAATGCACTAAAGGAAATGAAAATTGTTATTGTCGTTATTATAACGAAGCCTACAAAGTGACACACGGAGACATGCCGCTGTGAGCACAAACTGTTCCGTCGCTGGTTGTGACAATAGGGATGAGAGCAACACAAACTAAGAAGGAAAATGAATTTCGAGCTGCAGGCAATTTACAAACGCTACTCTTGTGGCTCTCTACATTAATATTCAGCACCAGTAACGTAACGCAGGACTGGATGGCGTATGTCACCTAAAATTTCAGAGTTCAAATTATTATTTTTTTTTTGGTGCGTTTGTAGATTTCCGTGTAGCTTGCTGTGTTTTGTTATTACGTTGACATGAAGTGGCTTAGAAATCTGCAGCGTGGAAAAGAATTGATCAGTAGTGTGTTTCTATAGTGCGAGATTGACGCCATGCTGGAATTAGAACACAAACTGCCGCATTAATGTATGTCATTAATAGAACTTTATTTAAAAGACTTTCATTAAATGCTAAAAACATAAAAATAGGAAATACAAATTTTGACATTCTAAAATGTGTCTTGTTCAAAAGGAATCATACGAGGGGAAAAGGCAAACACACCCACACGCAAGCACCAACAACCACCTCGGCTGCAGCAGCATTATATAAAGTTTATCAAAGAATATTTGATTCAGTCTGAGTTCTGTTGCTTTACTGTATATAAAGATTTTATACATTAATCATTGACAAAATGACAACATATCTTTCATGTTGTATGTGGACATGGTAACCATTAGGGTAAAGTGAAGAAGAATTCAGTGAAACGCCTTGGTTAACTGCACACAGGATCATTTATGAATTCTGAAGCCTGTTGATTGTTTTAAAGATTTAAAGGTCCAGTATGTAGGATTTAGAGGGATCCGGTAGCAGAAATGAATATAGTATTCAGAAGTATGTTTTTTGTTAGTGGAAAATTAATATATATGATGAGCTCTTTATATCTACATAGGCGCTGGTCCACTTCCACGGAGCCACCATGTTGTCCCGCTACAGAAGCCCAGAATGGACAAAGCTCTAGAGAGCACCTTCCAGGTTTCATCATTTTTCAAGTACCAGTGTAAATCCAGAAGAAGAAGAAAGGAAGACGAGGAAGAAGGAATCGGAGGAATCAGCATGTGCTGGTGCTGGCTTACAAGTTTGAGAACCTAAATTTTGAAAAATAGAGGATCGTACTTACTATTTGGCATGGAAAAAAAGCATGGAACTGTGAATGTAATTCCATGTAAGGACACTACGGGCACCTGACGCGGACTGCGTGCTCTAATGCATGCTTGGAAAGCGAGGGGAATGCGGCTGGTTGAATCCTATATGGCGGACCTTTAAGTGTTTTATTTTTGGACTTTGTGTCACTCACAGCTGTGGACCATAATGCATATACACATACAGTATGTATGAGAATTTCCATTTAGCTTAAGAATTGTTGAAAAAAAAAAAATCAAGACGAGTATTACACATATAAATAAATAAACATATAGATGGATAAATGGATGGATGGATGGACGACTGGACTGGACTGACAAATGCACAGACAGACAGGATTGCTGTCCCATTAAATTTTCATAACTTTTTCTCAGTCACTTCACATTTACATATCTTTACAGCATGTCAAGGCATGCGTACACACACACACACACACACACACACACACAAACAAGAGCTTAACCAAGTGACAAAAATAGAAAACAATAAGTACAAGAGTACAATATATAAAGTTAAATATACAATACATAATTGCATGAATGCATAAGTCGAGGTGGAAGAGAGAGGAAGAGAGAGAGAGAGAATAAATAAAGCTCTTTGAATTTTGAGTTTGAGAGAGCGAGGTGAGAAAAAAACGACAGACAAATCATTTTGGCATAACATTATATGCACATACACTTTGGCAAACGGAATTGCAGTTTAGTGCATTTTGACAGAGCATAGAAACAGATAACGTGAAGTGCCTGTATGAGAAAGTTTCCTCTCTACCTCCTTAATGCAAAGATCTTGTCTCCACAGAACTTTATCACCTGTTTAACAGGGCCACTTCTCATGCAGGGATTTTTTTAAAAGCACAGTATTCTAAAGTTGATGAATGTTTTGTTAGACTTGTTGAACTTTATATTGCCAATTTCTCTTTTCTGTGTATTAAAGGAAAAGTCCAGTCTTCTTGTTGAAGGTGTTCAGGATGGTTTGCTAGAATTGTATTTAGAAAAGTCACTGATATCAGGAAGTGGACATCCTTTAAGAAAACGAGAAGAGTCGCCAAGCAATAATAATTTCGACAAAAGAGAGAGAGAGAGAGAGAGAGAGAGAGAGAGAGAGAGAGA